>PVKV010017211.1:0-48402 GCA_004027835.1 Alouatta palliata
AAAAAAAAAAAAAAAAAAAAGCAGGAGGCATCACACTACCGCACTTCAAACTATACTACAAGACTACAGTAACCAAAACAGCACGGTACTGGTACCAAAGCAGAGATATAGACCAATGGAACAGAACAGAGGCCTCAGAGGCAACACCACACATCTGCAACCATCCGATCTTTGACAAACCTGACAAAAACAAGCAATGGGGAAAAGAGTCCCTGTTTAATAAATGGTGTTGGGAAAACTGGCTAGTCATGTGCAGAAAGCAGAAACTGGACCCCTTCCTGACACCTTACACTAAAATTAACTCTAGATGGATTAAAGACTTAGGCATAAGACCTAATACCATAAAAACCCTAGAAGAAAATCTAGGCAAAACCATTCAGGACATAGGCGTAGGCAAGGACTTCATGACCAAAACACCAAAAGCATTGGCAACAAAAGCCAAAATAGGCAAATGGGACCTAATCAAACTCCACAGCTTCTGCACAGCAAAAGAAACAGTCATTAATCAGCAACCAACAGAATGAGAAAAAATTTTTGCAGTCTACCCATCTGACAAAGGGCTGATATCCAGAATCTACAAAGAACTAAAACAGATTTACAAGAAAAAAACAACCAAGCCCATTCAAAAGTGGGCAAAGGACATGAACAGATATTTTACAAAAGAAGACATAGATGAGGCCAACAAACGTATGAAAAAATGCTCATCATCACTGGTCATTAGAGAAATGCAAATCAAAACCACATTGAGATACCATCTCACGCCAGTTAAAATGGCGATAATTAAAAAATCTGGAGACAACAGATGCTGGAGAGGATGTGGAGAAATAGGAACACTTTTACACTGTTGGTGGGAATGTAAATTAGTTCAACCATTGTGGAAGACAGTGTGGTGATTCCTCAAGGATCTAGAAATAGAAATTCCATTTGACCCAACAATCCCATTACTGAGTGTATATCCAAAGGATTATAAATCATTCTACTGTAAGGACACATGCACACTGATGTTCATTGCAGCCCTGTTTTCAATAGCAAAGACCTGGAACCAACCCAAATGCCCATTGATGATAGACTGGACAGGGAAAATGTGGCACATATACACCATAGAATACTATGCAGCCATCAAAAACGATGAGTTCATGTCCTTTGTAGGGACATGGATGAACCTGGAAACCATTATTCTCATCAAACTGACACAACAACAGAAAATTAAACACCGCATGTTCTCACTCATAGGTGGGTGTTGAACAATGAGAATACATGGACACAGGGAGGGGAGCATCACACACTGGGGTGTGTAGGGGGGAAATAGGGGAGGGACGGCAGGGGGCAGGGGGTGGGGAGTTGGGGAGAGATAGCATGGGGAGAAATGCCAGATATAGGTGATGGGGAGAAAGGCAGCACATCACACTGCCATGTGTGTACCTATGCAACAATGTTGCATGTGCTTCACGTGTACCCCAAAACCTAAAATGCAATAAATAAATAAATAAATAAATAATAGACTTGCCAGAATAAAGGAACAACCTGGCATGGAATCATAGGTTATTGTTAAGAATTTATTGATAAATGATTACTATAAATGTTGGGCTATAAATACCAAAATCATCCTCCTGATCCCCCCGTTCTTGTCTTCAGGTATACTCCCACAGTTCAGCCAAGTATCATTCCTTCCACTGACGTTTAAAGGTTAACTTAGACTCAGCCATGGTGATGATTTTTAGTTTTTATTGCAACTCTGCCTGACTGCCATCATCCCTACCATCACCCCTGACTCATTCCTGTCACTAGTATTCTCAGTATAAAGGACGTTGAGTAGTGTAGGGGTCAAGGAAAAGGGAAGAAGGAGAGACTTTTGGGTTGGGAGCCTAGGTCAGTGGGAAAGTTGCAGTTCCATTAACAGTAAAAGGGAAGTAAGGATGAGAAAGTACTTTGAGTTACTTTGCTTAGTGTTTTAAATGTGTGAACTCTTAATTTTCACACCTTCTAGGATTAGGGACTGTCAGCCTTCAATAGATTAAGAGACTTGCTCAAGGTCACACAGGTTAGTGGAGCAGAGATTTTAATTTGCACAAGCATAGTGTCCAAGCCTGTGAGTTTACTTCTGTGCACTTTATTGCTGTGATTGAAAGTACTTGAGATGATGAAAAAATAAACAACAGGAACACTTAACTCAGACTTGAGCTTGGAGGATTAGAAAATAAATTTTGGGGGAAGTGAGATACAAAGAGGGACCTGGGGATGAGTAGGAATTAGCCAGATGGGGGAGGAGGATGAAGTAGAGGGCAAGTGTATGTGGGCAGAGGGAGGCCAGGAAAGGCCTGGCCCCAGAGCTCTCTGATGAGCTGGCCAACAGGAGAATAAAGACAGGCTCATGTCACAAAGCATCCATGGTCATGAGGTAGAAAGAGGAGAGACACTGACAACGAGGACCAAGATGATTGGTTCAGAAGCTGGAAGAGCTTTAGGATCTATTCTCTGGCTTTTATTAATATTATCACCTGACCCTTATTGCCTTTTTACCTACTCTCTGTTTCAGTATTTTGAGATCAAATATAAGTAAAGCAAACCAAATTAAACTGAAGAGGGAGACCCAGGCATCTCAGATCATCTTCCCCTTTTCATTCTTAAGACTGTAAACTGAAACCTTTTCATATGTAATTCCTGAGACTGTAAACTGAAACCCTTTTCATATGTAATTCCTGAGACTGTAAACCAAGACCCTTTTCATATGTTAAGCTATAAACCTAAGATTCTTCCACGTGTAACATCTAAAGTATAAGCCTATATAAAGGCAGAATCTTCCTTTGTTAGGGGAGCTTGGCTGTTAGGCAACTATGCCGCCTTGCTCCCAGCCGAATAAACCCTCCTTCCTCCTGTATTCGGTGTCTGAGAGATCCGTTTCCTGTGGCCACTCCTGCTACATTTTTGGTGCATTGGCCAGGAAGTGAGTCTCAGATAGCAGACGGCGGGAAAATGTCTGTTAGGTGGTTTGCCTAGCCCTGTGGAGCATCCCTGCAGGGGGACTCCTGCTTCCTGGGGTGACACATCCTGAGAGCGCTCCTGGGCAGGTATTTGCCTCGTGGAAAAGCCTCTCCAGAGCAGAGCAGGCAGGCCCTGCAGTGTGGATCCACCCAATGGCTGAACACCGAGGAAGAAAGAGTATTTGGGGAAGTCCGGACCACTGAATTTGGTAAGATTAAACCCGGGAAAGTAGCCCACCCCATTTTGGGTGGAAGCGTGGCCTGATCACCCACAGGTGCTAGATTGGCACTTTTGAAGGTAGCTCTCTCTGTAACTAACGTTGGAAGCTTTTGCTTATGGTTTTCAGTTGGAAGGAGAGCGATTGGATGTGTCTGTGTGTGTAGATGTGTCCAGCTGGACTCATCAGTCGTGAAAGGTATCAGGCCCTTTAGGAAGGGCCTCATGTGCCGATGCAATTTGTAAGAATTAGAGACAGCCACATAAGGCTGAGTGAAGAAACCTCTGGGTGTTGTAAAAGGATTGAAATGAATGTAAATCGGAGAGTGCTCTGTGCTGCGTCTTGCTAGGTGGGAACTGCTGCACTAACACTCTCCTAACTGTGGGAATTGTTTCTTTGAAGTGTTAGTATGGGTCACTGTTATAGCAAGCCCACCCCCTTAGAAACCATGCTGAAAAATTTCAACAAGGGATTTAGTGGAAATTATAAAGTAACTATGACACCAGAGAAATCAAGGGTTGTATGTAGGGAAGATTGGCCAGCATTTAGGGTAGGTTGGCCCCCAAAGGGGACCCTAGACAGGTCCCTTGTCTCCAAAATAAGGCATAAGGTGATATACAGCGAGCTAGAACACCTCAATCAATTTCCATACATAGATTCGTGGTTGCAGTTAGTGTTAAACCCTCCAAAGTGGCTAAGAGAGCAGGCAGCGACTGTTTTAGTAGCCAAAGGACAGACTGCTAGAAACCACCATCCCCCTCGCCGCCAGGAAAAGTGGACTTCCAAAGTTTTGGTTGACCCAGCGGCAGAAGAGTTTTTGCCAATAATGCCTCCTCCTCCTTCTCAAGGACTCCCTGCCCCTGGGCCAGAAGCCTCAGCAGCCCCACCAGAGCTGCACACCCCTAAATTCTCCAGAGCAGACAAAAGAGGATGTGGAAAAACTCCACCCATTGCTGCCCACTTCCCAGAGGGAACTCCCCCTCTGGCAGCCCGTCTGTGACCCAAGGCCGGGGTGCAGATGCCTTTGAGAGAGCAGAGGTACACGGGAGTGGATGAGGATGGCCACATGGTAGAAAAGCGTGTTTTCATGTACCTACTGTTCACCTTGGCTGATCTTATCAATTGGAAAAATAACAACCTGTCTTATACCGAGAAACCCCAAGCTCTCATTGATCTACTGCAAACTATTATTCAGACTCATAACCCCATTTGGGCTGATTGCCATCAACTGCTTATGCATCTTTTTAACATGGACTAAAGGTGGAGAATACTCCAACCCGCTTCTAATTGGCTGGAGGAGCATGTTCCTGGAGATTACCTGAACCCCCAAGAGTATGTCAGGGTCCAGGTACCGGGAACTGACCCCCAGTAGGATCCAAACACCCCAGAGGGCGTGCAAAGGCTAATCTGGTACAAAGAAGCCTTGCTGGAAGGATTTAAAAAAGGGGCCCAAAGAGTTATAAACATTAATAAAGTCTCTGAGGTTCTAAAGGAAAAGAGGAAAGCCCTACCCAATTCTATAAAAGACTGTGTGAAGGTTACCGCATGTACACTCCTTTTGTCCTGAGAGTCCCGAAAACCAGCGTATGATAAATATGGCATCTTACAGTTGGCATTGCCTAAAACTGGGATCATAATGGCCCTCAGGGTGCCTCGTGAGGAAGAGTGGAGACTCTTCGTAACCGAACCAGACCAGGAAATAGAGCCTGAGTTAGCAAAACGATGGCCTAAGGTCTGGGCAGAGGACACTCCACCTGGACTGGCAATTAACCAAGCCCCTGTGCTCATTGAAGTCAAGCCTGGGGTTCAGCCGGTTAGACAAAAGCAGTATCTAGTTCCCCGAGAGGTGCTAGAAGGCATTCAGGTCCATCTAAAACGCTTAAAGGACTATGGAATTATAGTGCCTTGCCAGTCTCCATGGAACACCCCCCTCTTGCCTGTTCTCAAACCAGGGGCCAAAGACTACAGGCCAGTACAAGACTTGTGCCTGGTCAATCAGGCCACAGTGACTTTGCACCCAACTGTGCCTAATCCATACACACTGCTGGGATTATTGCCAGCAGAGGATGGTTGTTTCACCTGATTGGACTTAAAGGATGCTTTCTTTAGCATCAGGCTGGCTTTTGAAAGTCAAAAACTATTTGCATTTCAATGGGAGAAACCCAGAAGCAGGTGTAACCACTCAATACACCTGGACCCAGCTTCCCAGGGTCTCAAAAACTCTCTCATCATCCTTGGGGAGGCATCAGCCCGTGACTGCCCCCTAGAAGCTTCTCGCTTGCATGCTGTCCCTGTATGCTGATAACCTTCTATTGGGACACCCTACGGCAGTCGGGTGTGCAAACAAATGCCTTATTTCGGCACCTGGAGCACTGTGGGTATAAAGTGTCTAAAAGGAAAGCCCAGATTTGCCAAAAAGCAAATGCAGTATCTGACGCTCACTATCCGGAAGGGGGAATGCAGCCTAGAAGCAGAGAGGAAACAAGCCGCTTGCAAAGTGACAGAACCTGAGACTAAAAGGCAAGTGAGAGAGCTCCTGGGAGCGGTGGGCTTTGTAAAGTGCGGATTTCCAAACTGCAGTACTAGCCAAACTCCTCTGTGATGTGACAAAGGGGGGAGACAAGGAGTCCTTTGAATGGGGATCCCAACAGCATCAGGCCTATCAGGAACTGAAAACGAAACTAATGTCAGCTCCAGCTTTGGGGCTGCCTGATTTAACAAAGCCCTTCACATTAAATGTGGCAGAAAGAGAAAAAGTGGCAGTTGGGATCCTAGTCCAAACAGGAGGACCTTGGCCCAGGCCTGTAGCTTACCTCTCCAAGTGGCTGGATGGAGTTTCCAAAGGATGGCCCCCATGCTTAAGGGCCCTGGCAGCAACTGCTCTGCTAGCACAAGAAGCAGATAAGCTAGTTCTGGGACAGAACTTAAATATCAAGGCACCCCACACAGTAGTGACTCTAATGAATACCAGAGGGCACCACTGGTTATCAAATGTTAGGCTGACCAAATACCAGGGCCTGCTATGTGAAAATCCCCACATCACCATTGGAGTCTGCAACACCTTAAACCCTGCCACTTTGCTCCCAATGTGAGGGGGTCCGGTTGAACACAAGTGTGTTGAAGTCCTGGACACAGTCTATTCCAGCAGGCCTGATCTTTGGGATCAATCATGGACAGTAGTAGACTGGGAGTGGTATGTGAATGGGAGCAGCTTTGTAAATCCACAAAGGGAAAGGTGTGCAGGCTAAGCCATGGTAACTCTGGACACTGTAATCGAGGCCAAATCCCTGCCTCAGGGCACCTCGGCTCAGAAGGCTGAACTCATTGCTTTAACTCAAGTCTTAGAGCTGAATAAAAATAAGGTTGTAAACGTTTACACTGACTCTCGATATGCCTTCCTGACTCTCCAAGTACATGAAGCACTGTACAAAGACACAGGCCTGTTAACTTCAGGGGGAAAAGAAATAAAGTATCAGCATGAAATTTTGCAGCTGCTAGAAGCAGTCTGGATGCCCCAGAAGGTGGCGGTCGTGCATTCCCGAGGACATCAGCGGGCCCACACCTCCGTGGCCCTGGGAAATTCCCGAGCTGATTCAGCAGCTCACAAGGCAGCATCTGCCCCCTACCGAATAGCAGTTACAGCCCCGCTGATTCCCCAAATCCCTGATCTAATACCTACTTACTCTAAGGAGGAAAGAGATTTTCTCCAGACAGAAGGGGACAACTGATTAAAGAAGGATGGATCCAACTGCCAGATGGAAGAATAGCAGTACCACAGCTGCTGGGGGCGGCAGTTGTACAAGCCGTACATGAGACCACTCATTTAGGTCAAGAGTCGCTTGAAAAGATGTTGGGCCGGTACTTTTACATCTCACACTTAGCAGCCTTGACCAAAACTGTGGCACTGCGATGCATTACATGTCAGCAACACAACTCGAGGCAGGGTCCAACTATTCCCCCTGGAATTCAAGCTTATGGAGCAGCTCCGTTTGAAGATCTCCAGGTAGACTTTAGTGAAATGCCCAAATGTGGGGGACATAAGTATTTGTTGGTCCTGGTGTGCACATACTCTGGGTGGGACTGAAAGAGCCCATGAAGTAACCCGTGTGCTGCTTCGAGATCTTATCCCTAGGTTTGGACTGCCACTGTGCATCGAATCAGACAACGGACCAGCATTTGTGGCAGATTTAGTCTGGAAAACAGCAATGGCCTTGGGTATCACCTGGAACTGCACGCTGCTTACCGACCTCAGAGTTCTGGAAAAGTGGAAAAAATGAACCAGACCATCAAAAACAGCTTAGGGAAATTGTGTCAGGAAACAAGATTAGAGTGGGTGCAGGCATTTCCCTTGGAGTTATTCAAAATTAGATGCACCCCCTCTAGGAAGACAGGATATTCCCCTCATGAAATCTTATATCATAGTCCCCCTCCCATACTCCGGACACTCCCGGGAACTCCTCGGGAGTTGGGGGAGATTGAGTTAGGACAGCAGTTACGAGCTCTAGGGAAAATCGCCCAGGATATTTCAGTCTGGGTAAATGACAGATGTCCTGTAAGACTTTCTCCCCAGTTCACCCTTTCTCACTAGGTGATCATGTGTGGGTAAAGGACGGGAGTACAGCTCCTCTAAAGCCACAATAGAAAGGACCTCAGACCTGATCCTGACCAATCCCACAGCCGTGAAGATAGAGGGAATCCCAGCCTGAATCCACCACAGCCATGTAAAAACCAGCAACAGCTGAGACTTAGACCAAGGCAAGGACTGCAGAATCACCTTCAAAACGACAACAAGCCTTGCTCCAGCCACATCCCGGAAGCTGGCTGGTCCATGCACAGCCAAAGCATGAGGAAATTCATCATGGGACTTGTTCTTCTTAATATTTGGACTTGTACAGTAGGAACATTAACTAATTTTGAAGAATGCCCTCAGTATGTACACCAGATAGGACATAAAAGTTACTGCCATTCTTTTGTCCTGCAGTTCGTATAAACATACGGGGACAGAGGGGAACCTGTTTATATAATGGTACTCAATATAAGGTTTGTAATCTGTGAGATGGACAGGTAGCTGTGTCATAGGCATCATTAAGCCCTCTTTCTTCCTATTATCTGTTAAGACAGATGAGCTGTTAGGGTATCCAGTCTACTCCACTAAGGAGAAGAGAGACCTAAAAATAGGGGATTGGACAGATGATGAGTGGCCATCAGAGAGAATTATTGAGTATTAATGGGCCAGACACATGGACAGAGGATGGCTCATGGGGATACCGGACCCCTATTTACATGCTCAACCGGGTCATCCAGTTGCAGGCTGTTTTGGAAATATTCACTAATGAAATGGGCAAAGCTCTGTCCCTACTGACCTGACAAGAAACTCAAATGAGAAACGTGATTTATCAGAACTGGCTGGCCCTAGATTGTTTGCTAGCAGCCAAAGGGGGAGTCTATGGAAAATTCAATCTAACCAACTGCTGTCTACACATAGATGCCCAGGGCAAGCAGAAGATATTGTGCAAGACATGACCAAACTGGCACACGTGCCTGTACAAGTGTGGCACAGATTTAACCCTGAGTCCTTTTTCGGAGGTTGATTCTCATCCTTAGGAGGATTCAAGACCCTCATCATAAGTGTTATAATAATGATAGGCATTTATTTGTTGCTCCCTTGTCTACTCTCCCTGTTCCTTCAGATGATTAGGGGATTCATCACTACTGTAGTTAACCAAAAAAAATGACATCACAAGTATATTATATGAAACATTATTAGTCGGTTTCTTCAGAAAATCTGGAAAGTGAGAATGAAAGTGAGACCTCTCACTAATATTATAAAGTGGTGAGGGTCTCAAAGGGGGGCGGGGTGAAGAGGGAGACCCAGGCATCTCAGACCAACTTCCCCTTTTCATTTCTAAGACTGTAAACTGAAAGCTTTTCATTCCTAAGACTGTAAACTGGGCCGGGCGCGGTGGCTCATGCCTGTAATCCCAGCACTTTGGGAGGCCAAGGCGGGTGGATCACGAGGTCAAGAGATCGAGACCATCCTGGTCAACATGGTGAAACCCCGTCTCTACTAAAAATACAAAAATTAGCAGGGCATGGTGGTGTGTGCCTGTAGTCCCAGCTACTCGGGAGGCTGAGGCAGGAGAATTGCTTGAACCCAGGAGGCGGAGGTTGCGGTGAGCCGAGATCACGCCATTGCACTCCAGCCTGGGTAACAAGAGCGAAACTCCGTCTCAAAAAAAAAAAAAAAAAAAGACTGTAAACTGAAACCTTTTCATATGTAATTCCTGAGACTGAAAACTGAATCCCTTTTCATATGTAATTGCTGAGACTGTAAACCAAGACCCTTTTCATATGTTAAGCTATAAACCTAAGATTCTTCCATGTATAACAACTAAAGTATAAGCCTATATAAAGGCAGAACCTTTCTTTGTTAGGGGAGCTTAGCTGTTAGGCAACTATGCCACCTTGCTCCCGGCCAAATAAACCCTCCTTCCTCCTGTATTCGGAGTCCAAGAGATCCATTTCCCATGGCCGCTCCTGCTACAAAACGTCATAGAATGATGGGTAAAATCTGGTGGAAGCCAGTAATTATCTGTTGGATGTTTCCTAGACCTGAAACAGGATTTGCTAGATCTGAACCCTATTCTTCTTTCCCCCAACACTCCACCACCAGCTTTGTTGAGGTGTAATCAACAAATAAAAATTGTATGTACTTATAGTATACAATGTGATGTTTTGATATTTGTATACATTGTGGAATGATTCTGTAATCAAGTTGATAAACATGTCTGCCACCTCAAATTGTGTGTGTGCCCGTGCGTGCATGTGTGTGCCTTGCCTGTGCATGCATGCACATGTGCGTGTGTGTGCGTCTGTGTGTGTGCTGTATGCACACACGTGTGTGTGCGTGTGTGTGTGCATGTGAAGAACATTTATGATCTGCTCTCTTAGCAATACTCAAGTACACACTACATCACTGAATGCCATCTTCCTTGAAATACTCTGCCTTGCCTTCCAGCACTCCACCATGTCTGGCTGCTTTTCTCTACTGCTCTGACCTTTCTTTGTAAGTGTTCCTTGCTGATTCTTCCTCTTTAGCCCAACCACTTGCTGTCTGATCTCTGCGAAGCTTGGAGGCCTGCCCCCTTCTCAGTCACAATGACCTATCCTGACAGTATCACCCTCTTCTGCAGCATCAGCTGCCATTTGTATTTGGATGCTCTCCACATGACTGTCTGGAGTTCTGACCTTTCTTCTAAGCTCCAGGCTCATAGATTTAATTAAACATCTCCAGTTACATATCTTATGGGCACCTCAAATGCAACACCTCCAGCGCTAAACCCACATTTTCCTCATTTACGTTGACTTACTCCTCCTTGGTGCTCCCTCTCTCCCTAATGACACTGTCATTCACCTGTTTTCCTGAGCCAAAAATCTGGGAGTAATTCTGCAATCCTCATCTCTCTTTTTTAGTGCCCATGTGTCTTATGTGTGTCTTTTCAGAATCTTTTAAATAATTCACATGTAATAATTCTCACGATCCCAACTCAGAAGACAGAGGTCAAATTCTCAGTTTTTTTCTTGCAGCCCAGATGGACACAGGTGACCTAGGCTTGCCCTGTCAGATGCTTCCTAGGGAGGCTTGATGTAGAAGTCATCAACATAAGAACCTGGCTCTCCATGGAGTTTCCATCTTGCTGATGCGACTGGCTTCAGAGATGTCTGGGTTTTAGGCAATAGCAGCAATTGCAACATACATACAGAAGTGGCATTTGTACTGTAGATTTAGCAATTGCAGTGTAGTCAGGTCTTGGCATTATATGTTTAGGGAGCAGAAAGCAGTGAACTTATTCAGAATAGTTTTGTTGCCTGGTTTGGTGTGTGTGTATGTGGGTGGAGGGAGAAGGTGTGGGAAATATATTTTTGTTTTTTGTTTTTCCTTTTTTCTGTGAGTTTAGTCTTGACTTTGTTCCTTGAGTCCTTCAGACTCTCCAGTGATCTCTGAGGTATATATACACGTGTATGTGTGTGTGTGTGTGTGTGTGTGTGTGTGTGTGTGTGTGTGTGTATTTCAGACAGGATTTTACTCTGTCACTCAGGCTGGAGTGTGGTGGTGTGATCATAGCTTACTGCAGGCTCAAACTCCTAGACAATCAAGTTATCCTCCTGCCTCAACCTTCCAACTAATTGGGACTACAGGTGCATGTCACCACGCCCTGATAATTTTTAATTTTTTATAGAGACAAGGTCGCTGTTTGTGGCTCAAACAGTGGCTCAAACAGCCTTGAACTCCTGGCTTCAAGCAATCTTCCCCCATCTTGGCCTCCCAAAGTGCTGGGATTACAGGCATGAGCCACCATGCCTGGTCTAGGTTTAATATTTTTAATAAAGTTCCTATCTCCTTGAACTAGCAAGGGTAGCTTGTGTTGTTTGCAGTAGGAATCTTGAGCAATTGAAATTGTTGATTTCTTTCTGATAGAAAGTCTAGCTGTGTTTTGAGCTGCGTGAAAGGAGAAGGGAAGGACACGGTGAACAAGAAACAGAAATAGGTGGGCTTGGAGGAGGGCAGGCCCTGCCTCTCCAGGGTTTTTTCATGTGATCACATTATATAGAATATATAAATTGTGTACAAATATTCCCAAAAAGCAGGGCAGAGTGATGGAAAGAGATTGGAATTTTAGAAAATAATGGTGTTTAAATTTTTACTCTACCACATACTAGCAGGGTACCCTTGAGCAAATGACTTAACCTCTTAAAATTCTATTCCCTCACTTATGGGGTATAGTTAATATATTTACCACATAGAGTGGTAGGGTTACATGAGATAACCTGTGAAAAAGATCTCTCACTTATTGGCTTACTGGCTGAGTGGTAAAAGTTACCTCTCTGTGCCAGAGGCAATCAGGGACTCCAGAGAATGCATCAAGAATTGGTTATATATAGATGGTCCATAAATATTGACTACTCAGTTCCATTGGCCTACAATTCCACTTTTTGTACTTCCACATATCAAAACTCACATTCCTTCTAATAGGACTAGTCCAAGTGCTGTTGATTTTCTCTAATTGAATCTTTTCAAATTCCCTTAGCTGGAGGTAATGAATTCTATTTCTGAAATATTATTATATTTTATAATAGGTCATATCTGGATTAATGATCCAGATATTGAATATTGAATGATCCAGATATTGAATATTAATATAGATCCTTAGGATGACAGAATAGGAAGATGCTTTAGTGAGCATTTAGTAGAGCTATTTATGTTTTAAATTTATTTTCATTAAATTAATATATTACTATTGATTAAAAGTCGATAATATTACAAGGATAATAATAAAGAATAGTCCCCTGCCTCATACCTTCCTGCTCCCAATTCCCACTCACTTGAGGCAACATTTTTTAACCTTTCATTATAATATGTTATATTCCTAGTTTTCAGTTTTAGCCACTCCATTATCTATTGATTTGCTGCAATCGAAGATACAAGTTTAGTTTTCTTATACCTCTTTTCTTACATTGTTGGAATCTTACATCTTACAAACACATGTAAGTCATCTCTCTTCCCACTTTCCCAATATAGTCATTTCACAATTGTTGATTAAATCACTGTTTGGTGTTTTACATTACCATAACTAGCTAAATAAAACTAATAGTTAAGCTATATAGTATTTTTAAATTCCTTCTTTATCCATCTTTATTTTTTTCTGAAGCCAAGGACACATCTTTAATATTTTGTTCAATCTTGATGTGCTTATCGCTAATTCTTTTAAAATGTCCAAAATAGTAAAATTTCTCTCAGAATGAATTCAGGTAATTTCTCTGCAACACATACACGTATATCTCACACACTTTTTTCCTTAGGAAATATTCTTTTTTGAGCTTTCTGTCCCCTGCTTTGATCAAGTTTCAGTCTAGCTGTGTACAAGTCAAGGTTCAAGGGCTTCTGGTCACCCTTATCCTAGGGTGACATCATCCTTGTGGACTGAATGTTTGCGTCACCCCCAAAATTCATCTGTTAAAATCCTAACCCCTAATGTAATGATATTAGGAGGTGGGGCTTTGGGGAGGTGATTAAATCTTGAGGGCACAGCCTTCATGGATAGGATTAGTGCTCTTATACTATCTGGGATAGTGCCCAGAGAGCTCTTTCAGCTCTTCTGCCATGTGCTGACACAGCAAAAAGCCATCGTCTTACTACGTGTGGTGGTGCATGCCTGCTGTCTGGGAGTTAGAGCCCAGCTTTGGTAACATGGCAAGACCTTGCGCCTAAAAAAAAAAAAAAGAGAGAGAAAGGAAAGCACAGAAAAGAAACGAGAGATGGCTATCTGTGAACCAGGAAGCAAGTCCTCACCAGATGCTGAATATGCTGGTACCTTGATCTTGGACTTCCCAGCCTCCGGAAGTGTGAGAAATAAATATGTGTATAAGTTGTTGTTTATAAGCCACTTCGTCTATAGTATTTTTGTTATAGAGGCCCAAACAAACTAAGACATGGAGATTCCCGAATAGCTTTGTTCCTTCCTTACATGTACATGTAATTATTATAATTAACAGCTAGGTATAGAAGACCAGCCTGAAAATTGTTTTTCTCAAATGTTAAAGGAACTGCTCCACTCTCTTCTAGCTTCCAGTGTTGCTGTCAAGAATGCCAATTCTATTCTTACTCCTAATCCATGGATATGATCTATTCCTTTTCAGGAAGCTTTTAGGGTCTTCTCTCTCTTGGTGTTTTGTAATTTTAAAAGCATGTGGCTAGAAAAAAAAGAAATACCTAAAAATCAGTCATCTAAGCTCCCATATTAGGAAACTAGGAAAATAAGAGTAAGTAAACTGCAAAGTAAGCATAAGAAAATAAAGTTTTAAAAAATTAGAGCCCAAATCAATGAAATTGAAAGTAAAAATTAAGAGTGTTGGGAGCTGCTCCGCTTACTCCTGTTTTCAGGGAGATGGATCTTACTTCCCCAGGGACTTGGCTGGGAAGGGCTCTCTAGCATCTGGGTCACACTGCAAAGGGTGGAGTATTTTCAGAGTTTACATATCAGGAAGAGTCTGTTACTTTTTAAATTAACTTAGTTGTCCTTTTAGACTGTTTATTTTTGGATTAAGTCCTATGCCAAGAATTTTAACTGCACTTTGAATGTGTTACCAAGGTTATGATGACCCCTGGATGCTATTTTTGGAAGAAGGAGGAATGGTGACAGTATGCAAAATCAATACTCAAAAGCCTGAGGAGCCTCTGGATTTTGACTTCTGCAGCACCAATGTTATTAATAAAATTGTTCTGCAGTCAGAGGGGCGCTAAAGCATTTCCCAAACTGGATGTGATAACTGAGGTCCTACAGACCACCATGTCTCCTGGCAAGCATTATTTCAGGTTATCTACTTTTGGAAATTTAGGAAGTTCACAACTTGACTTCCAAAGATTCTTATTTGATGCAAGCATTTCATTGTAATCAGACCCAGATCAACAGATCTGATTTCTTTGCTGATACCCTTTACAAAGGCATTAGTCCTGTCTTGTAAGGTTTCTATTCACATAAATGACAAGATTTCTTTCATTATAGCATATTATTAGAATGAAGAAGGCCAAATATGTTTTGTGGAATATTACTGTTGCCCTGATGAAGAAGTTCCTGAAACTGAGTGTTGAGTATGATGATTCATTGTGATATTTATGTGTATATTCATAAGTTGAGTTCTCATTCTGAGTATGAAAACCTTCATAATTTCTTATTGAATTTTCTATAGAGAAGATGCATGAAGAAGATAAAAGCAAGGCCCCTGTATCATAATAGTTATGTATTTTGTGAACAAATGCTTTCACGATGTCATAGATTATCTAGTATTAGACTATCCCGTGGCTCTGTCTTTTAAACTCAGGGGAATCATTTTGAGCCAAGATGAATAAGTTAGATGCTCTATTCCATTTAAGTAGAACATTTCAAGAGTCTAAAGATTTAAAGTTTGTTGAAGTCCTATCAGAAATGTTATTTTGTTTATTTACTATTAGAAAATGCAAAGGCATGTGGACATTGATGCCAGAGATCATTATATATTAAAGCAGTGGTTCTCTAAGTGTTGCCCCAAGACTAACAGCATCAGAATCACCCAGAAACTTGTCAGGAACACTGGGGGTGAGGCCTAAACTCTGTATTTTCCACAAGCTTCTCCCAGAAAATTCTGATGCATGTTAAAGTTTGGAAACCACTATTTAAAGGATACTCTTTTAAAGTTAGGATTTAATTGCATTGAGGTGTTTGCTTTTACCTGTGATTTCTTTGTAAAAGTTCTGAAATTGAGGCATCACTAAACAAGTCTGAACAACTCTTTATATGATGTATTTCTAAAGTATACCTTTTTAAGAAATCTATTGACAAGATAAAAAAAAGCCTTCAGAGTCATATATTTTCTCCTTATTCTTAAAACTGTTCAATGCAGTACTTATTAGATACTTTTCATTTGCCCATAAACATTTCTTGACCAAATGCCCATCAATGATACACTGGACAAAGAAAATGTGGCACATATACACCATGGAATACTATGCAGCCATTAAAAAACGACGACTTCACGTCCTTTGTAGAGACATGGATGAATCTAGAAACCATCATTCTCAGCAAACTGACACAAGAACAGAAAACCAAACCCCACATATTTTCACTCATAGGTGGGTGATGAACAATGAGAACACTTGGGCACAGGGAAGGGAACAACATTCACTGGGCTAGGTGCGGGGGTAGAGCAGAAGGGAGGGGAGGGACAGTGGAGGGGCAGGGAGGATGGGGTGGGATAACACTGGGAGAAATGCCTGATATCAGCGATGGTGGGGGGAAAGGGGGATGGGGAGACAGCAAACCACCATGGCATATATGTACCTATGCAACAATCCTGCAGGATGAAGGATGTACACACGTACCCCAGAGCCCAAACTACAAAAAAAAAAATCAATTAATTAAAAAAAAAAAAACAGTAGTTTGTTACAAGACTAAACATACTCTTATTATACAATATAGCAGTTGCATTCCTTAATACTGACTCAAAGTTTAAAAATTAGGTCCACATAAAAACGTTCACACAGATACTTATAGAAGGTGTATTCATAATTTCCAAAACTTGGAAGAAACCAACATGTTCTTCAGTAGGTGAATGGATAAACTGAGATAAATGCAGACAACAGAATATTATTTAGTGCTAAAAAGAAATGAGCCATCAAGCCACAAAAAAACAAGGAGGACTCTTAAATGCATATTACTAAGTAAGACAATCTGAAAAGGCTATATACTGTATGACTTCAATGATACGAAATTCTGGGAATGGCAAAACCATGGAGACAGTAAAAAGGTTAGTGGTTTCCAGGATTTGTTGGGAGAGAGAGATGACTAGACAGAGCACAAAGGATTTTAGGGCAGTGAAACCACCCTGTATGATACTATGAGGGTGGATACTCACTATACATTTGTCCAAACCCACAGAATGTACACCACCAAGTGAAGCCTAATGTAAACTATGGAGACTGGGTGATAATGATGTTTCCATGCAGGGTCCAACTGGTGGGAATGTTGATAATGAGGAGGCTGTGCATGGGTGAGGGAAAGGGGTATATGGGAAATCTCTGTACCTTCAGCTCAGTTTTATTGTGAATCTAAAACTGCTTTAAAAAAATAGTCTACTAAAAAAAAAAAAAAAACCCTAGAAAAAAAATGCAAAATGACATGCTTTTGTATGTGTTCTGTCTCATTCATCAAATTGGGTATTTCTTTGATAACTTTCTTTTTTCTCCATTGACTCCTGTTTAAATGCTTATTAGCTGGTTATTACTCATCCTGGAATCAACCTGTATGTCTTATCTTTTCTCTCCTGTTTTTCCATTTCATTGTTTTCTAGGTATACTTTCAGAAAGAGCTCTTCAACTTTATCACTCTACTAGCTTTAAAATGTTTCTGATATCACATTTAGAAAATATATTTATAAAATATCTTCTGTTAATTTGTTCATTTTTTTACAAGTATTAGCACTATCTTTTTGTTTCATAGACGTAATGTCTTTTCTTATCTCTCCGATGACCATATATATTTCTCCTTCTACCCTCTGCTTTGCCCTTGTTTAAGTTCCTTCTTCTGATTTCTTTTTGTTTTTTTTTTAAGTTGGAGGCTTTTCTGAATGTTATTTATATCTGTTTACTCATATTTAAGAAAGAAATGTGCACACATATATACACACAAAACTGACTTGAATTCTTTTTGTGTGGAACTGGTTTATTATGATTTAGTTTAATTATAGGATTAACAAGAAAGGGCCTGAGTCTTTGTATTGGAAAACTCAAAATGTCAGTAACTGTGGGGGTTTTCCCCTCTTGGGCCAGTCGCCACAGTGGGATCCTCCAGTGTTCTGCTTATGGCATAACCCTGGCTATGAGTACTCTAGGAGTCAGGGAGGAAAGGGCTTGGAAGTCCCACTTTCCTCTGTGAAACTGTTAATAACCCTCCTTTTCCAGCACAGTTGCCTCCTTTCCCTTCTGTGTCTTGTGTCACCCAGTTGGGTATCACTCTGACTAAATTTCTTGGTAAAACAAAGCTGGGAGATGAGTACTTGTCTATCTGCCCCAGGCGCAGCAGTGTACCTGCTCCTCACTGAGACCACTTCCCAGCCTAATCACTTAACTCACCTTTCACAGTACCTGAAGCCTCAAATCACTAAGCCTCTCCGGGGTTGGTGCTTGTCTGGTTCTCCCCCAGCAGGGAGCTTTCTCTCATTTACTCAGTAAGTCACCAAATTCATACACTTTATATCTTTTTAATTCTTATATATTGCTGTCTCTTTGGTGTTCTTTAGCCTTCTGTGATTCACTCATTCATGCATTCATTCATTCAGCAAACATTTTCTGAACACTTTCTTTGTGTCTGGCACTGTGTCAGGTGAAGTGGATGCAGTGAGCTAAGAGGCAGAAATCTTTTTCCTCATGTGCCTTGCATTTTAGGATCATGAGCCAGAGAACAGACAAACAAATAACATATACAATATGTCAGATGGTGGTCAGTACCACATGTGGGAAAAAATAATGTGGGGAAGAGGTAGAGAACATGCTGGTCAGAGAATCCCCACAGATAAGGTGATATTTGAGCTGACAGCTGGCAAAAGTGTAGAAATAGGCCTTACAGCAGAAAGTGAAGGTGGTCCTGCAGCTCTGTGCTGATGACCTGAGCATAGCTAGGTGCTTTTCCTCTGCTCCCATAGCATCTTGAGCATGCTTTAATTGTAACACTTATCATCATGTGCTATTGTGATTATTAAATTACATGCCTGTTTCCATGACTTGGCAGAGCCGCTCAACATCTGAACTTTGTCTTGTTAACTATTATATTCCCAGAAACTAATATATCCTATTAGATGTTCAGTGCATAATTGTTGATTCAATGAATGAGAAATGAAAAGTTCAAGTAAATTGCTGACCAGAATCAAGCCCTCAAGCTCTGAATTTAGGGTTAGGAATCTGGGTTTGGAAGAAAGACCGTATATATGCTTCTGAGGCAAGCAGTTAGTGAGGGAATGAGGCACAATTACTTGCAGGTAGCTACAAGCAATAAAAATGGGGTCAAAAACGTTAGAGCAGAGGGACAGGCCCCCTAGGAGACAGGAACTGTTACAAACAGCTGTGACAATGAACACAGATTGCAGACTTCCTCCTTAGGCACGGATGAGAACATAACACGGAAGAAACTGGCCGCAACTGGTTAAATCCAAGATGGTCGAAAACTTGGCTGACTGCTGATCCTTAGCTTCATTATGCCCTTAATATTATAAAATTTTCATAAAGAAACCTCCCACTCCCATCATGCACCTGACGCGATAACAGTTCCGGATTAACTATCTTTAGTCAAGAAAACGGTGGCACCCTGATTCTGAGAATTGCCCACCCATTTTCCAGAAAACTCCTCCCCTTATTATAGAGTACTTTCTGCCATCATTGTGTTTATCCCTATATTATATGAACCGCGTTGCCTGTGACTCATCCTTTGAGCACCCACACTCCTCCCTTGGGTGTATACTTGCTTTTGCTCCACAATAAAACGTCTATACTTTCACTTTGGTCTCATTTTCAGATTCTCCTATGCTCTGAAGACAAGAACCTGCGCTGGCCTACTGGCAACACTTTTAGATGCCCTCCGAGATCAGGGTGCTTGTTTATACCAGAAAAATGTTATCTGGGCCAGACAATGGTGCTCACGCCTATAATCTCAGCACTCTGGGAGGCCAAGGTGGGCAGATCACAAGGTCAAGAGATCGAGACCATCCTGGCCAACATGGTGAAACCACGTCTCTACTAAAAATACAAACATTAGCTGGCGTGTCTGTAGTCCCAGTTACTCCAGAGGCTGAGGCAGGAGAATCGCTTGAACCCGGGTGGCGGAGGTTGCAGTGAGCCGAGATCACGTCACTGCACTCCAGCCTGGCGACAGAGCAAGACTCCATCTCAAAATTAAAAAATAAAATGTCATCTGCTAGGCCCCTTAGTCACAAAGTGTACCAATAAGTCATCCGTGGTCATTTTTTACAGCTTCCTGACCACTTTCAGTTTCCAATCAGTGTAACTATGTGGGATGACTCAGCTACAAGTTGCTACAAGAATTTTCTTCTGTTGCTGCTAGAGAGAACCCAAACCAGCTCAGCCAATTAGAGCTCCAGTTGTCACTTCAACCCGCGCTGGCCCTGGGGGTGAAGGGAAGTGTTTATTCGGGGTATGTGTGAAGCTGTTCAGAAGTGTCAGAGCCTTTGTTGCTTTGAAAGCCACCTAGGTGATTTGGGCATGGTCTCCTGAGCCCCCTGCTAGTTAAGCTCTCTGAAGAGAAGGTGGCAGACCCGGTTTGCTGATCACACCAGGGATCAGGAGGTAAGCACCATGGAGGAGCTGGGTTAGGGACAAGAGACTGAACCCTTTCTCCACCAAGAAAGACAACTGAGGAAAGAACAGCCATGCTATGCGCCCCTCTGAGAACTTGAACCTGCAAAAATGGACACCAGCTGTGAAAGGATGGGTTCATTTATTTTATTCACTTTAGCCATGTTCTCTGGTGTCTTTGAGCTGGTGTTCCTGAAGCTTCAGCTTCCATTGGGGTTTATCTATCAGCCTATTTGTAAGACTGATCTTTATGCCACATTCCCCTGCCTGGGCCCCCCTACCTTCCAAGGCAGTGACCATTTTACTTGAATGAAGCCTCATAGCACTTGGGAATTTCCAGTAATGAATGCCTCTTCTTACACAGTGCAGGGCTTCATTTCCTGACCCCAGGACCACCCACGAAGCCCCTGGTCTAGCACCAGTGGGATGCTCTGGTGTGATTTCAACATCGTTCTAGTTCTTCATCATCTGTTGCCCTGGTTTGCTCATCCCAGTCCGGAAAGCCTTTTCATTCCAACCTTGCACTTCTACCTTCCCCGGCGCGATCTCAGCTCACTGCAACCTCCGCCTCCCGGGTTCAATCAATTCTCCTGCCTTAGCCTCCCAAGTAGCTGGGACTATAGACACGTGTCACCACGCCCAGCTAATTTTTATATTTTAGTTCAGACGGGGTTTCACTGCATTGGCCGGGATGGTCTCGATCTCTGGACCTCATGATTTGCCCGCCTCGGCCTCCCAAAGTGCTGGGATTACAGGCATGAGCCACCACGCCCAGCATAGTATCATTTTTTATACTGATACCTAACCCTGGCTGAATGATTACTCTTTGCAAGGCTCTGTTGCAAGTTCGTAACTTACTTGAATGGAATTATCTTACTCTAGCATTAATTCTTTAATGTTGATAATAACATTTCCCCCATTTTGCAGTTAAGGATATGGATACTTTAGAAGGGTATGATTTACCAGATGTCACAAAACAGCTAGCAAATAGCAGAACCAGGATTTAAGTCTGTGTCTGGCAGAATAACTGTCAGCCTTAGGCAGCAAGTTAACAGAGTTTGAAATCCTTTCGGTGTTCTGCAGTCCTCGCTTGAAGAAGGAAGGCACTGTTCTTCCATTGCAGATACCACCTAGGGGAAATGCTGGGTGGGCCTTCTTTGTTTCATAAGGTGTGTCTCAAAAGAGGAATGATTCTTAGGTTTTACTTGCTTAAGAAATTTTCTTTTTGTTCTTCTATCTCACCAATTTTTCCTCTCTCCCAGATCATTCTTATCAGCATGAAATAGTCTGCATTTTCTCCAATGTTAGAAAAGCAAGCAAACAAAAAACACTCTGTCAACCCCACATCTCCTTCCAGCACTTACCACGTTTCTCTGGACCTTTATAGCAAAAAGGTTGGCTTTACCTGGCTTCTCCCTTTTTTGTCCACCCTTTTTCTGACCACTCAATTTAAACGAGCAATTTTACTCCTCACCCCTCTGCCTTGCGTGTTTTGTTTTCCTTCACAGCACTTATCAATCTTAAATATATTTGTATACTCGAGTTAAAATTTCTTCTGCACCATTCTCTATCAAAACTGCTATTATCAGTATCACCAGTAACCCCTAATTGCTAATTCTGTCTTTTCTGCAGCCCTCATCCTACCTAGTATGTCAGAAACATGTGGCACATTTTATCTTTTTATATCCTTAAGAATTACCTTCTCAGCACCTTAAACACTGCTCTTCCTAGTTTTTCTACCCATCTCATCACTGATGCCCATTCAGTCACTGTGGCTGGTCAGTCTTCATCCCTCACACTGTCGATATTGGAATGGCCAGGAGCATACTTTGAACTTCCTCTTTCTGCACTTCCTCCCTTGGTCAAATTGTTTATCTTTATGGCTTTTACTGTTACTACGTGTGTGCTAGTGATTCCCAAGCTCACATCTCTAGACTAGCACTCTCCTAAACTCCACCTGGGTATCTGAACTATGCACTTGAAGCTCTAGCAGGCATCACCAACTTAACATGTCCAAGTCCACATTCCTAACCTTCTCCCAGCACATTCCAAATATGCTCCTCTGACATCCACTTTGCAATATCAGTAGCATTTTGACTTTTTTCAGGTGTTTAGTCAAAAAAATCTAAGTGTGTTTAATTTTTTTGAGATGGAGTTTTGTTCTTGTTGCCCAGGCTGGAGTGCAGTGGCATGATCTTGGCTCACTACAACCTCCCAGGTTCAAGCAATTCTCCTGCCTCAGCCTCCCGAGTAGCTGGGATTACAGGCATGCACCACCATGCCCGGCTAATTTTGCATTTTAAGTAAAAACAGGGTTTCGCCATGTTGGACAGCCTGGTTTCGAACTCCTGACCTCAAGTGATCCACCCACCCCAGCCTCCCAAAGTGCTAGGATTACAGGTGTGAGCTACCATGCCTGGCCTAAGTGTGTTTCTTAGCTTCTCTTCAGCACTCCAAGTCCAGTCTACTAGGAAATTCTATTTTCTATGAATTAAATGCATGTAATTTGAGTACAATTGCTTCTTCTATCTTCACTGTAACTCTGCTGGATGGGCGTCTTCATCTCTCCCCTGCATTATTACAATAGCCTCCTAACTGACCTTCTTGTTTTTCACCTTGTTGCAAAATGTAAGTCATATCCTGCACTTCTCTGCTCAAAACTCTCTTATTTCATTCAAAGTTAGAGCAAGTTGCTGATGAGGCACTTCAGAGTCAGGTCTAATTCTGTCTGACTTGACCTCCATCTACTCTTTCCTCTCGCCCCTCCTCTCCAACCACACTGATTTTTCCAGCTTAATTGTATGTTCTGATCACACCCCTGTCTGAGGCCCCCTTGCACTTTCTGTTCTCTCTTCCTAGAATCCCATTTTCTCCGAAAAGTTGCCAGGCTTGCTTCCTTACTTTCTCATCCTCTGATTAAATGTTACCTTTTCAATTTCTGATCTTCACCTTTTCTGACCACTCTATTTAAATTAGCAATTTCACACCCCATTTCTGGCACTTCTGCCTGCTCCTGCTTTATTTTCCTCCATAGTGTGTGTGCACACATGCATCTGCATGCACACACACATAATATTTATATGATATATATAAAATATACACAAGAGATTTTATGTATATGTGTTTCTTCTACTAGCAAAGTACTACTCACTTGTGCAGACCAAGGTCAATCCAGTAGGGAGAAAGGTTAAGAAGGGAGAAGAAAATACCTGCACGGTTAGCATGCCCATCACTGGCGCTATGGCAGTAAGAGAGAGAAGCTATATGAGAGTAGAGATTCTTCTTGTCTTTTTCTCATTTGTTTATCCACAGTATCATTACATATAAAGTGTTAAATATTTGTTAAATTAAAAAATGAATACCCAGATTTCTCTTCCAAGCTTGCAAATAAGAGGAGTGTGTGTGTGTGTGTGTGTGTGTGTGTGTGTGTGTGTGTGTGTCCAATAAAAGCCAAGCCCAAAGGTTGGAGAGAATATTATTTAGCTGAATTGCCAGAGCCGAAGATTGATGTTAACCAGCAAACTCGAGTCCCCTTGGCTATTTCATTTCCTGTAATGCTGAACCCCACCAAATTTCTAAGCCAGTCGTGGCTACAGCATGGAGTAACTATAAGCTAGCTCATGAGTCAGAGACTTGAATTTGTCTTGCTGCCACAGATCCAATAACATGCATGCGAATTGTGCAGGCATTTTCTCCTCCTTTCCCAACCCTTCTCCCTGCTGAATTGACTTGGTTCAAACAACTGAGTGCCCGTCTCTGCTTCCATGCTGTGCACTTCACCCTTCTGAGAATGGAATTCCCTAATCCTTAACTTGCTTGGCAGAGCCTTTGATTCTAACCCACTCACAGATTTCAATTCTCTGGATTTTCATTCTCCTATTAAAGGTCAGATGGCTTGAAGTGTGGCCCAGATTTTCACTTGACTATGGTTCCATATCCTGCTTAGAATCTTGGTTTAAATTATTATCTTTACCTGTCCTATTGGATTGTCTCAGTTACTGACATATTTTAAACCAAACACCTTTGGCCATGTCCCTTTGAATGTCGTGTTCTGGAATTCAGACTTTCTCCAGAAGAACAGTCAGGGTTATTGTGAAGCTAAAAAACAGATGACAGGCTGGGGTCGGTGGCTCATGCCTGTAATCCCAGCACTTTGGGGGGCCGAGGCAGGCAAATCACGAGGTCCAGAGATATAAAACCATCCTGGCTAATACAGTGAAACCCCATCTCTACTAAAAACTCAAAGAATTAGCCAGGCGTGGTGGTGGGTGCCTGTAATTCCACTACTCGGGAGGCTGAGGCAGAAGAATCACTTGAACCCAGGAGGCAGAGGTTGCAATGAACCAAGATCACACCACTGCACTCCAGCCTGGGCAACAGAGCAAGACTCCGTCTCAAAACAAAAACAAAAACAAACAAAAAACAGATGACAGAGATGACAGTGAATTAGGGAAACAGGAAATAGGGAACCAGGATAATGGGACAGGTGATCAAAATGAGACTCGGGGGAGGGCATAATGAATTGGGCCAGTAACCGATTGGATACTTAGATACCTCTGTTCACTAGTCCTAAATGCATCTTAAGCACAATGTATCAAAACATCTCCCATGCATACTTCTTAGACTTTGATAAACTTATTTCTCTGTCTTTAGTTTAATTTACAACCTATTTAATTTCCCAAAGTAGAAACCTAAGATAATTAATGGTTTACTCTCTCTTTCTTTCACCTTCAATTGTTAATCAGTGCCTGTGGGTCTAAGCACTCCTCTTCCTCTGTCATTTTTTTTGCACTCCTTAAGCCCCAGGTATATACCCTGTAGACTCAAGATGCAAACATTATAAATATGAGTCATGTTACCAGCAATTTAGATGTGTGCTGGATAATATGGTTCCAGAAGGGAACTCAAGAGAGCACAAAACCCACACATCCTTGTTGGACCATGCAGAAACCATGAGCCTTTTTCCCCTTGAGAGCAGCAGGAAAGCATTACTTTTGCAATCAAACAGATGTAGGCTAATTCAGGATCTTCCATTTACTGTCTGTGCATTCTTTTGCAACTGTTTCTCTGATTCACAACTTCCTGGTTTGTGAAATGAAGAAAATATTATCTACATCAGGGCATTGTTGTATAGATTAAATTAGTTGATTGATGTATTCCAAAATAATCATTGAACCCATGCTCTGTGTCAGTCATTCTTCTCAATGCTGAACATGCAGTAGGGAAAAAAAGAGAAAGATCTTAGACAAAGATCCTTCTATTGAGGGTAGTAGAAAAATAAAAAAATAACATGAATAAAGTATCTAAAATAAGTAGTAGGCAGGAAGGTATAAGTGCAAACCATATAAATCTAGCAAAAGATTTTCAAAGCAAAAAGAACAACAAATACAAATATCCTTGAAATAAGAGTGTCCCTAAAAGGGTTCAAGAATGTAATGAGACCAGTGTGACTAGAGCAGAATGACAAGGAGATCACTAGTCCATAAGTCGGTGACATAGTGGTCTTAGACAGCACTACTGGACATGTACAGTCACTGCCTGTTTTAATGGTCAATCCTTGTGCCATATAGTTTAATATATTTTAATACCACTCCTGATCATAGGTAATCTGGTAATGACATAAAGTGTAGAAATTATCTAGCCTAGGGTGAACTGCCAAGAGAGAGTAAGTGGATAGCTGTAAAAAATACAACTTAATTGAAAAGAAGCAGTAGACCATAATGGTGGCTAAGAATGAGGACAGATTAAGAATTTAGAAAAACTCAGTGACAAGCAGTAATGGGCAAAATTAACGGTGGAAGGTAGAGTGGTGAACCAAGTGTCTAAGGTTGGTGGGATGAAGGGGAAGTTGGAGCATTGGCACTGAGCGGGAATTCAGTTAATTGAGAGAGGTCATTCTTTCCTCTCCAATTTGAATGCTTCTAAGCCTAGTTTATGTTCTGCCATTCTTCCGACTGCATCTGTGTCTTTTACTTTTTCTTTGCCCCAAGCTAAAACCATAAACCCTGAACAATTCTGTTGGCAGAAAGGGCTTCTGTGTTTCCAGGGATTATCTCTGCACTTTAAAGTGGAATAAAGATGAGATCCTGCGTCAGGGCCGGAGAGGAGAGTAAATTGGTATGTGTGATTAATTCAGCACTGGGTGTGATGGATCCAGTTCTATCCTACCGTACGTAGCCAGAATTGGCACCTTTCATCTCATGTTCATCGCATGGCACATGGAGAGTATATGAGTGAATGAAGTTTCTGGTTCAGCCAAGCTACTGTTCTCTGATCCTCCCTGTGACCGACAAGGCATACTTTCCCACCTCTCTTTCTTTACCTCGGCTATTTCCATCTACTGCTCGTTTCATCTGAGACAGACCATTCTCCAGGAAGTATTCATTGAAGATCCTCACTAGATTGACAATTTCTTTATTTTCTTTATTCCACTTTGCTTCAAGGATTCTTTTTACTCTGTGAATTTCCCGACATTATTTCACTCCAAAATTGGAGATGAGACTCACTACTGCTACAAACCCTGAAGTCCTCATCCTAAACTAGTTTTCGAGATTCTTACTATAACCAGAGTAACTGGAGCCAATTCCCCGGTTCCCACACTGGGAGTCGAACCCCATGCCACCTGGGCGAGAACCAGGAGTCCTAACCACTAGGCCACGACAGAAGTGAAGCAGTTGTAGTTGGGACTAAGGCACTTGGCCTTCCTAACCCCAAGAATAGGGAAATGGGCCTCCTTGGCTGTGCAGTGAGTTTTACAGCTTAAATAGAACTCGTGGACCCAAAGAGTGTGCAAAAGTGCAGTTTATTAGGCAGAGTGAAAGGACAGCTCCCACACTTCCGTGGGAGGGGATGGAGAGGATTCCAGCCAGGTTGGGGCAGCTGGAGTTTTTTATCCCCGAGTTATTCCCGCCCCATTCATGTTCTCATCCAATGAGAGGGGTTCTTTCAAACGTCCTCTGGATTGATTGATCGTTGACTTCGTTACTGGATTGGCTATTGTTTTACTGGATTGGCTTTATGACTCCCTGAGTCATAGCGTCCCCAGTTCCAAGAGCCAGAGGCAGGAAATTAGAAACAAAGGGCCTAGCCGGCCAGAGGCAGGAAGGCGTCTACCTGGCCTGCCAGAGGCGGGAAAGTAGAAACAAAGGGCCCTACCGTGCCAGAGGCGGGAAAACCAGAGAATTCCTGCACTGGAAACAGCGCCCCTAGCTGACCCGGAAAGTCCCTTTAACACAGTTCCTCATTACCTCATATTAATATGATCTATAATTTACACAGGTGTACTCAGCAATAAGAGCAAAATAAATGTAAATTTCTTAGTATTTCTTGCTTGACATGTTGACATTGAGGAGAGGAAGATACTGTATAGGTGATGATTAGATGGTGTTTGAATTCAGAATTCTCTTAACAGATTTGAAGTTTGAAAATCTTTGGTCTGTGGGAAGAAACTTCTATGCACTCAAATACGTGTTCCTATATTTTTCACATCTTTAAGATAACTGCTTATGGGTATCAAAAGTAAAATAAAAATAAGGAATCATTAACATTGAAAAAAGTAGAAGGTAGAAATGCTTACTACCTTGACCTTGCTTGTTCCTAGCTAATGACAAATGCTGACTGCTCCTCAGGCTTATAGTCAAAAATTAATGAAATCATTTCACCTACCAATTCCAGTTTTGAGGTCATCAACTAGCAAAGCAGAGAAAGGATGACTTTAGGAATAAAGCTCTGACTCCTCCAGGGGTTTGGAATAAGGCAAGTTATTGCTTCTTAGTTTTACAGTAGCAGTTTAAGTGTTGTGTGATTCTGTAATTGTAGGATATAGTGACGTAGCCAGAATAAAAATACAACCATAGCCTAAATACTATATTTATCAATTAAAATATGGTTTAAAAAAAGTAACTAATAGCAGAAACACATTAAAATAAACCTCATGATTGATTTGGAATTAGCTTACTTTGGAAGTTCACACAAACTCAATTACTTTGATAGAATCTAGGTCAGTTCATGCAATGGAACCAGTGAAAGTTGGATTATTCCCTCCAGGGATAGAAGTTTCTAAGTTCCTTTCCTGAATGCATTTTGACATAAAGCTCTTGGATGTTAAGAAACCTTCTCAACATTTTTCTCTTCTGAAATTATTTTATAAGTAGAGCTGTTACTTGTCCACAATGCTTTGTTCTAGGTTTAATTTATATTTTTTCAGGCTTAAGGAATCCCCACTAGAGACTATAGGGTGAAGAGATTTATTCTTCTCCCTCTTAAGCAATTTCAGCCCTTGATTAATCAAACCAAATAGATTCAATAGTGCCTAAAAAGTAGAGATCCCGAGGGCTAAATTTTTAGAGGGAAGTCTAGAGAGTTGATTCAATTAATATTTATTCAACGAATGTTTACTGAATATCTTTTATGTGCCAGACAGTATTTTAGGAGGTAGCAGTGCAGCAGTGAAAACAAAGCCCTTGCCCATAAGGCATTTCCATTCCAATAGAGACTGATAGTTAAAAAAATAAACAAACAAACAGCAACATTGCACATAATGCAGTGTTAAGTAGAGAAGTACTATGAAGAAAATAAAATAGCTTATGGTAATAGAGTAATGGGTCATCTGCTATTTGTGCCTGGGGAAGGTCGTGCTTAAAAGGGGACAATTGACCCAAAATCTATAAAGGAGCAAATTTTGCAGGTATTCTGGGTTAAGAGTGACAAATGATTTGGCAAAAATTGCTAATATTGGAATTATAACAGGGTTAGGTATTTTGAGGGGTGTACCTTCCAAATCACAGCAAATAACATCAATCTTTAAAAAAAAAAAAAACAGGGAATCATTCCACACACTTTGAATGATAAGAAAGCAGTTAGCAAAAGAACAGAGAGCCTGTATTCAGAAGACTTGAGTTCAGGCCTTGTATTGCCTTTCCCTAGCTGTATAGCCTCAGGTAAGTCATCCACCACAAAAGCTTAATTTAACTTGTAATAATTGGGAGATGATAATAAATGAAAACTAGTGTGTGTTACTGACAGCATGCTGGGCACGTACACCTGGGGGTAGGAATTATCCCTGTTCAGAGATAATTATATACTCCCTGAATATTTTGTTTCCTTTTCATCTTCAAGTTTCCAGATGAAAGCACTTTGTAAACTCTAAGGCCATATCCAGTGGTTAGCTATTACGTATGGTATATGCTTCTCAGACTACAGTGTGTGCATCCCTGGGATTATGAAGCCACCAGATAGATCTGCATTTATTTTCTTTGCATGTAAACTTCACCCTGTAACAATCAGTGGAACAGATTAGACAGCCCAGAAATAAGGCTGCACATCTACAACCATGTGATCTTTGACAAAGTGGCAAAAGTGAACAATGAAGAAAGGACTCCCTATTCAATAAAGGTGCTGAGATAACTGACTAGCTATATGCAGAAAGTTGAAACTAGACCCTTACCATACACCATATACACAAATCAACTCAAGATGAATTAAAGACTTAAATGTAAAACCCACAACTATAAAAATATTGGGAGATAACTGAGGCAATACCATTCTGCACGTAGAAACCGGCCAAGATTTTATGATGACACCAAAAGCAATTGCAACAAAAACAAAAATTGGCAAATGGGATGTAATTAAACTTAAGAGCTTCTGCACAGAAATAGAAACTATTAACAGTAATATTTAATTACTCTGTTAATAGTTAACAGTTTTTAATATTTAAAAACTATTAACAGAGTAATAACTATTAACAGACAACCTACAGAATAGAAGAAAATATTTGCAAACCATACTTCTGACAAAAGTCTAATATCCAGAATCTTAAGGAAGTTAAACAAATTTATAAGCAAAAGCAGCCCCATTAAAAAAAATGGGCAAAAAACGTGGACACTTTTAAAAAGAAGACATCCATGCAGCCAACAAGCATTTGAAAAAATGTTCAACATCACTAACCATTAGAGAAATGCAAATTAAAATCACAGTGAGATATTATATCATCTCATGCCTGTCAAATGGCTATTATTAAAAAATTCCAGAGGCTAGCAAGGTTGGGTGAAAAGGGAACACTTATACCCTGCTGGTGGGAGTGTAAATTAGTGCAATCATTATAGAAAGCAGTGTGATGATTCCTCAAAGAACTAAAAACAGAATTACCATTCAACCCAGCAATCTCATTATTGGATATATACCCAAAGAAATATAAATCACTCTGCCATAAAGACACATACCTGCATATGTTCATTACAGCAGTATTTACAATAGCAAAGACATGAAATTAACCTACATGCCCATCAACGGTAGACTAGATAAAGGAAGTGTGGTACATATACACCTTGGAATACTGTGCAGCCATAAAAAGACAAGATCATGTCCTTTGCAGAAACATGGATACAGCTGGAGACCATTATCCTTATCAAACTAACAAAGATCAGAAAACCAAATACCACTTTTGTTCTCAATAAGTGGGAGCTAAATAACAAGAACTCACCAACACAATAAGGGGAACAACACACACTGGTACCTACTTGGAAGCAGAAGGTGGAAGGAGGGAGGGGATTAGACAAAAATACCTCTTGGGTTCTATGCTTATTACCTGGGTGAGTCATCTGACACCAAACCCCTGTGACATGAGTTTACCTATATAAGAAACCTGCATCTAACCTAAAATAAAAATTGAAAAGGAAATAAGTAAATTTTATCCTATAACAATCATTTTTTAAGTTAACAGATATTATGAAAATGCAAGTTTTTCATTTATAAGACAACATAACTTCAGAGAAAAAGCTGAGTCAATTTTATATAAAATGTGATTAAAATGTGATTTTTATTACATAAGAGGGTTATAGGAAGGTTAGTTTCTTATGGACAAGTAGGAAAATAGGAATCATGCCAAGTTGATCATCACATCAGATATTCAACAAAGGTAGTGTCCTTCCTTGCTTTCATCAGTAAAGTGAGGGCATTTGGATGGCTTTATTATTACAAATTTTAAAAATGTATTCCTTATTTTGAAAATGGTCCTGATAATAATTTTCATTCCTGAACTCTACATGTATAAGTAGAGTTTCTTGAGCCCTTACCAGCATATAGAAAAAAAAATAAGGCCATCAACAGTGATAATTTGGATTATTAACATTGACTCTACTTATGAGAGTATTCAACTTCCCTAAAATTCACAGTTATTTTCAGCTCATAAACATCTTCTTTTGTTCTTTGGCTTATTTCTTCCACCTTATATGTTGCTGCTCTGGAAGTCATTAATTGCTAATAATGTCAAACATCTTTTTAATGTTTATTGGATATTTGAGTAAATCGCTCATTTGCATCTTTTGCCCACTTTTCAAATAAACTGTTTACTGTTTTCTTATTGATACATGTTTCTCCATGTATTCCAAAAGCAAAATCCCTATTAGCTATATATATATATATTTTGCAGGTATCTGCCCAGTTTTTGCCTTCTATTTTGTATTTTCACTTTGGGGTGTGTCTGTGTGTGTGTGTGTGTGCAGGTGTGGGTGTGTGCACACAGATGTATGTTTCCTACAAAGAAATTGAGAATGTGCATGCAATCAAATTTGACAAAGTTTTTTTTTTTTTTTTTTCTGGCTTGTCCTTTTTATGTCTTATTTAAGAACGACCCCATCAATAAATGGGTAAAAGATATGAACATACACTTCTCAAAAGAAGACATTTATGTGGCTAACAAACATGAGAAAAAGCTCATCATCACTGGTTATTAGAGAAATGCAAATCAAAACCACAATGAGATAACAGCTGATGCCAGTTAGAATGGCGATCATTAAAAAGTCAGGAAACAACAGATGCTGGAGAGGATGTGGAGAAATAGGAATGCTTTTACACCTTTGGTGGGAATGTAAATTAGTTCAACCCTTGTGGAAGACAGTGTGGCGATTCCTCAAGGATCCAGAACCAGAAATACCATTTGACCCAACAATCCCATTACTGGGTATATACTCAAAGGATTATAAATCATTCTCCTATAAAGATACATGCACATGTATATTTATTGCAGCACTATTCACAGTAGCAAAGACTTGGAACCAACCCAAATGCCCATCAATGATAGACTGGATAAAGAAAATGTGGCATATATACACCATGGAATACTATGCAGCCATGAAAAAAATGAGTTCATGTACTTCAGGGACATGGACGGAGCTGGAAACCATCATTCTCAGCAAATTGACACAAGAATAGAAAACCAAACACCACATTTTCTCACTCATAAGTGAGAGCTGAACAATGAGAACATATGGACACAGGGAGGGCAACATCACACACTGGGGTCAATCAGGGAGTGGGGGCTGGGGAGGGACAGCATTAGGAGAAATACCTAATGTAGAGGACGAGTTGATGGGTGCAGCAAACCATCATGGTACGTGTGTAACTATGTAACAAACCTGCACGTTCTGCACATGTATCCCAGAACTTCAAGTATAAGAAAAAAATTAAAAGAAACCTCCTTCTACTTCAATGTATGGAGAAATTCTGTGTTTTATTCAATACCATTACTAGTCTATTAATTAATCCAGCCAGATAATATTTTGTGTATGATGTAAGATAAAGGTTCAGTATATCATTCCCCATATATTGTCATTTGTCTGAACACTTTTTATAGTTGGCCATTCTTTCCTTGTGATTTTTAATGCCACTTTGATTATATACCATGTTTTAATTTACATGTAGTTCTATTTCCACACTCAGTTGATTTTTCTCTGTGCCACTACCATACTGATTTAATTATTATACATTTGTAGTAAGTATCGATATCCAGTAGTAGGGATAGCACATCCTAAAAAACATATTTAATTTATTTTGCACATTTTTGTGTTTATTTAAAATCCCTTTGAGATTTTGCATGGGAGTTTATAGATTAATTTGACAATATTGCTGTCTTCATTTTATCAAATCTTCCCGTTTAAAATATCACACATATACCCACTTAATTAGGTCTTTTTAAATTTCTTGATAAAGTTTTATAAGGTTCTCTTTAAAACTTTTAAATATATGGTATTAGATGTTCTGTGTGCTTTGTAGTTTTGTTGCTATTGGAAATTACTTTTTTATGTAATAGTTTTCTCTCTTGGAGTGGTGCTGAATAAAGGAATGTATTTCTGCATATTAATCTTATAGTTAGAAACATTGTTGAATTATTTATGTATAGTATCCAAAATAATAAATCATCATAAACAATCATATTACTACAACGTGATTCTGGCAACAAGATATAAAAACAGATCAATGGACAGAATAAAGAATCCAGAAATAGACCCACTCATATTTGGACAACTGACTTTTACAAAGGTACAAAAAAAAAGTCTTTAAAGAAAGAACAATCTTCCTAACATACGGTTCTGGGAAAATTTATATTCATATGAAAAATAAATGAAATTTGAATCATCCCTCACTACATATACAAAATAACTCAAAACAGCACATACACCCAAATGTAAAATATCAAACCATAAAATTTTTAGAGGAAAACATAAAATCTTCTAATCTTGAAGTTGGAAAAGATTTCTTAAATATGACACTGAAAGCAGGATCCATGAAAGAAAAAATTGGTTAATTGCACTTCATCAGGTCTATGTGTATGCCAAAATTTATCAAATTGTATACCTCCAATATATGCACTGTGTTGTATGTCAGTTATGCCTTGATAAATCTATTTTAAAAACAACAGGAAAATGTATTCTGTTTTCGTTTTTGTTGTTGTTTTGGTTTTTTGAGATGGAGTTTCACTCTGTTGCCCAGGCTGGAGTGCAGTGGTGCAATCTTGGCTCACAACAACCTCCGCCCCCTGGGTTCATGGGATTCTCCTGCCTCAGCCTCCAGAGTCATTGGATTACAGGTGTCCGCCACCATGCCCGGCTAATTTTTGTATTTTTAGTAGAGACAGAGTTTTGCCATATTGGACAGGCTGGTCTCAAACTCCTGACCTCAGGTGATCTGCCCACCTTGGCCTCTCAAAGTTCTGGGATTACAGGCATGAGCTACTGTGCCCAGCTGATATATCCTGTTCTCTAAGAATTCCAGAGGTGTGTTATACTTTCTGAAAATGTCTTTCCCAGGAATACTGACCACCTTGCTTAAGAAGTTCTTACCTATGTTCCACTCAAACCTCTTTTACTACTGTAAACATTTTGTTTATTTTTCTTTAAAAAATCACCTTGCTTTTATTCTGAATGTAGAATCACTTTTGGTGGTGTAATCTTCTATGTTTTGGACTCCTTACAGGTGGATCCCGAAGTTCTTAGATGGAGAGTAAATATAAGGAGATACTCCTGCTAATGGGCCTGGAGAATATCACCGATGAAGAACTGGATAGGTTTAAGTTCTTTCTTCCAGATGAGTTTAATATTGCTACAGGCAAACTACATACTGCAAATAGACCACAACTAGCTAACTTAATGATTCAAAGTGCTGGTGTGGTGTCTGCTGTGACGAAGACCATTCATATTTTTCAGAAGTTGAATTACATGCTTTTGGCAAAACGTCTTCAGGAAGAGAAGGAGAAAGGTAAAGTGGGAGTCCTGCACTGTCCGGTCCCTTTCTTTGCCAAGCCTGGGCCTTTCCTTTTATGGCATCCCTGGGATACGGCCCCCCTGGGATACAGCCCCCAGTGCACATTTGCTGGAATTTGTTTGCTAACTTAGTGCACCTGTCTCTTTGCCTCCTTTTACTGTGAATCACTTCTAGGAAGTGTTTGTTACAAATTCCACAAATCCATTCCATCTTCTGTTGGCATCTCTTGTTCCAGCCCTTAGAGCTACCACTTCCATTTATCATCTTTTCTCTTTGCCTATCTTTGTCTGCAGTTCAGTTGCAGTGAACTTGGATGTAGGATTTCAAAGTTAACATCCCCCAACTCCATTTACACAGTATATAATGCGCTCACATTTTACTGAAGTCTTGAAAATATAAATTATTGCATTGGAAAAGTGTAAACCATGATATTGAACACCTTTTCTCCTTCACATAGTCTGTCTATTCCTCTCCTGTCCCCAGCTTTCTGAGGTCCCAGACTATCCTTCTTCAGGGGACAATCTCCTCCTTCTATTAGGGGATTCTCTCTCCTCTCCATCTCCAGTACAGGTGGCACTATAAATTACCCACAACACAAAGGTTTTTTACATTATTCAATAAATCACTCATCATCTCCATCTATGTTTAGTTTAAATCTCGTTTAAATTTCTGATTTTGTTTCCTAAAAAAATTGCTATGTCCCGGCTCTATGTCTGAAGAACAAAGGAGAGCTAACAAAGGAGTTTATCACCCAAGAACTCTCCCAAATGAGAGTCTCCAAATGCCACAGTTTTAGGATTCAAAGTACAACTGTAGGCCGGGCGCGGTGGCTCACGCCTATAATCCCAACACTTTGGGAGGCCAAGGCGGGTGGATCACAAGTTCAAGAGGTCGAGACCATCCTGGCCAACATGGTGAAACCCCGTCTCTACTAAAAATACAAAAATTAGCTGAGCATGGTGGCACGCGCCTGTAGTCCCAGCTACTTGGAAGGCTGAGGCAGGAGAATTGCTTGAACCCAGGAGGTGGAGGTTGTGATGAGCCGAGATCACACCACTGCACTCCAGCCTGGGTAACAAGAGCGAAACTCCGTCTCAAAAAAAAAAAAACTGTTTAACAGCAAAAATTACAATAGCTTTTAATAGCATTTGTGAGTGTATAACACATATGACATCACTTCTCAAACATGACTTATAGGAAAGCTAAATGAAGCCATGTAAGTGATACTATGTACGTTCCTAATTCTATACAGATATAAACTGTTAGGTAGTATCTAAGGCACAGAAGAGAAAGGACTCCTTGTGTTACACATTGTATTTTCCCAGGCTATGTGAAGTTAGAAGGTGTAGCTCTTAGATATGGCCCCTAGATGGCAGTAACTACACATGTTACTTTGAAGTAACCAACTGCTCTTTTTCTTGTCTGGGATGAGACAGGAATCTAGGCATACTGGCAAACATAGGCTGAGAAATTTGGAAATATCTTTTATTTTGGCATTAAATCAAGAACTAATTCTCTTTGACCAGGAGAGCACAAAGTTTCACCTTCTAAAATCTTCTCCCCATTTTGCTGTTCTAATGATTCTGGGATTTTGTTATTCGGATTAAGTAAAAAAAGATCCAGTTTGGGACTAGCTTGGAAACTCAGGAACAGATCAAGGACTCTTCCAAATGAGAGTCTCCACATGTAACAGTTGCAGGATTCAAAGTATGCTTTTTGGACAGGCGTAAGTGGCTCACACCTGTAATCCCAGCAGTTTGGGAGGCCGAGGTAGGCAGATCACTTGAGGTCAGGAGTTCGAGACCAGCCTGTCCAACATGGTGAAACTTCATCTCTAATAAAAATACAAAACTTAGCCAGGAGTGGTGGCGGGCGCCTGTAATCCTAGCTACTCGGGAGGCTGAGGCAGGAGAATCACTTGAACCTGGGAGGCGGAGGTTGCAGTGAGCTGAGATCACGCCTCTGCACTTCTGCCTGGGCAACAACAGTGAGACCCTGTCTCAAACAACCACAAAACACAAAGCATGCTTCTTGTATGCTTTACAAGAAGGCAATTAAGTTCCATCATAGCTCTAAAATCCCATCCATAGACATGCTTAGGCCTCCTTTGAATGTAGGAAATTTTTGTGTGTCTATGCTACTTCTATTATTATAGGAAAACAGTTTTTGTTTTGTTTTTTGAACAGTTCATCTTCTATTCTTGGTTAAGTGATCCCTCTCCACAGCCAAGGCATGTCTGCATACAGAGTGCTATATGCTATTCTACTCACGACCTCACCTCATAGAAGGTAGAAGATACCTGGAGAATCTTTAATGAAGACAGAGGCAATAATCAGTAGACAAGAGAAGCTTTTGCAGGAAGCAAAATAAGAAAATATAAGGACACTTAAGCCTAGAGAAGGGAAGCTAAGAGAAAATGTGATCAAAGTCTACAAAAGTCCTGTAAGATTAAAATAAAATGCTGAAAATGATAACTGAAATCATAAATAACAATGTGCACCCTGATTATTAAAGCAAATGAGAGATTTATAGTGGGCAGACAAGCTTATTCACAAATATTGCTTTGGTACCACTATGTGTGAGATGAAATATGGCTGATGTGATGTGGCAGAATTGTAGATGGATTCCCTTGACCTCCCGTGACTCTGTTCTCTCTCGTATGCTGTCAACATGGAAGGCAGATATTCTCTGCATACCTTTGTGAAACCAGTTTCATGGAACTAACTTACCATTGGAAGGTTAGTTTAACTTCTTTCTAGAGCAGAGATCCTGCTACGAAATCCCAGTCAGTCAACCACTTTCTGCTCTTTGAAAGGTAATGGCAGAGTACCTACTATCTCATAAAACAGTTCATTCTACTCTTAGCTCTAATCATTAAATCATTTCTCTTTTTACTACAATCAAAGTGATTGCCTTGTTATTTCAGCCCAGAATTGCTCAAATTCTATGAGAAATGACATCTGAGAATTTTTCAGTCCCTCTTCTGCCTGAGAGTTCCTTAAGTCACCAAACATGGCCATCTTATTACATGGTCTTTTTAAAAATCACAACTAGGAATTGGCTTTTCAAAATAACATATAACCTGACCACAGACCTGGAGGAGCCCAGCCAGATTATACAACTGCATTTTGTAGGCATTAGTGAGGAGCCAGCATGCCACCCATCCATCCATTTCTTCATCCATTCAGTAAACATCTATTGAATTGCTAATAGGCGCAAGGAATTCTTTTAGGTCCTTATGAGAAAACAAGGAGCTAAAAACAAATCCAGATTTTGTACAGCTTGTACTCTAAAGGGAAGGTAGACATTTTTCTTGCAAGGCAAATTAATGCATGTAATGAACTGAGAAAAATGCCCTGATGGAAAGGAAGATGGTTCTTTAGCAGCATGTGTCAAAGGAGCATTAACATAAGCCAGGAGTTAGAGTTGGTGTTGGTCAAAAGCAGGTTCCACAGGGAAGTGACCCTTGAGCTAAGCTCTGAAAAATCCATAGCAGTTAAAGGTACCTTCAGTCAGAGGAAACGCTGTGTGAAAATCCCCATGAGCAAGTGTTGACCTGCCTGAGGACTGAAAGAAGGCCAGTATGGCTGGAGTACAGAGAATCTTCAGAGGGCAGGATGTGGTCCCCTTGACACAGACAGTGCAAAGCCTTGTAGAACATAATTAGAAATCTGCCTTTGTTTCATAGCAGCAGTTTATTCATTTTCGCTACTATATGAGATTTCATTTAACTTATAATTACATATACACATAAACTGATATACATATATAGAGAGAATTGGTCTATTTTTTATTGTTATTTTAGTCATTTGAGGCCATTATGAACAACGCTGCTATGAATATTTATGTACATTATAAGCGTTATATACTTATCTTTGTATGTATTTTTGTGTGTGTTTCTCTTGACTGTACACCTGTGAATGGAATTACTGGATGTTAAGGTAAGTAGATATTGAATTTTAATAGTGTCCCAAACCATTTTCCAAAGTGTTATGCCAATTTAAGACTACTACTTCATAGTTTATCTTTTTTTTTTTTTTTTTTTTTGAGACAGATAGGGTCTCACTATGTCATCCAAGCTGGAGTGTGCAGTGGTGCGATCACGGCTCACTGCAGCCTTGAACTCCTGGGCTCAAGTTATCCTCCTCCCTCAGCCTCTCAAGTAGCTGCGACTAAAGACATGTGCCATTGCACCTGGCTAATTTTGAAAACATTTTTTGTAAATATGCGGTCTCCCTATGTTGACCAATGTTAGTCATCTATTTTTTCTCACTCATATTTCATTTATGTAACAATTAAATTCCTCAATTACAATAACAAATTTAACTGCTACAAACAAGTTTATGAATTCGCGCAATTGGCTCTTGATATGCTTTCAGTCCAAACGGAGGGAACCAAATTATAGTGGCATGTAAGGCAACAATAACCAAAACATGTAGCAGTAGTTGCCAGTAGTATGTTTTGCAGAAGGAAGGAGACCAGCAGGGAAGTTTAATGGAGGTCACTTAAGAGAGTTGCTTCTTTGATGAAGCTCTAACCTCTCCCCTGTAGACTCTATTCCCAATCAGGGCTGATGCTTAATGCGGCACAGGCTGTGACCCGCACAAAGATACCCAGCTGAGAGGGTGAGTGGGGGTTGGAACCCATCCATGCTCCGAAGGAAGAGACACCTTTCCCTAATTCACACATCCATTCTCCCTCCTTCTTCCCTAACCCTGCCTCCTACTCAAGCCCACACATTATGACACAGAACACAATGAGTCAGGTGAAATCACTGTCAAGGATGCTCTCATTAAAGACAACACCACAGTCAAACGGAGAGCATGCTTGCATATGAAATGTGATGAATTCTTTCAGACATGGTTCATGATGATTGGGGCCACACCACCAGGACAGCAGCTCTGCTCTGCACCGAGCCTAACTGTGTGCCTGGCCACACCCCAGAATGCTTCATACTCTCTCAAACTCCTGGCCTCAAGCTATCCTCCAGCCTTGGCCTCCCAAAGTGCTGAGATTACAGGTGTCTATGTCATGTTGTTTCTTTATTTTTAAAATAAGATTTATTTTGTTTTAGAAGAGTTAGCTGTTCTTGAAGATATCTTAACATGGTTTTAATATTTATTTCTGGTGACATTTGAAAATGTGCACTGCTCATATGTTTATATGCTTACTGGCCATGTCTTTTGTTTTTTAATCAGTTGATAAGAAATACAAATCGGTAACAAAACCAAAGCCACTAAGTCAAGCTGCAGTGAGTTCTGCATCTGCAGCCATCAGAAACGATGTCACAAAGCAACGTGCTGCACCAAAAGTCTCTCCTCACGTTAAGGTAGGAGGAGGCGAGTGGAGTGGCCTTTGTCCTTGTAAGAGCATCCTCTAGTCACTGTCGCTGTCATTTCCCACATGGTCCTCTGTTCTTTATCTCACAGCATGCAAATAAGGGAAGCAAGGCCACAGTATGAAGTGATCTGAGTCACAGAAAGAGGAACTACCTCTGATTTATCAGATTAAACACCTGTTGAGCTTCTGATCTCTGCCAGGCCCTGGACACATTAACACTTGGTTATGCTTTGGATTCTGTAAGAAGAAAACTCTGAGACAGACAGTTGTTTACAGGAAGTCTATTCTAGATCACTTTCAGAATGAGTATCTGTGAGGAAGTGAAAGGAGTCGAAGAGGAAGAATGTCGAGAACAATGTATTTGCAGTGGAGGCCTTGGCCTATCTGACACGGAGCTCGGGAGCTGAGAATGCCTTTCACGGCTCCCATGACTTGGGGGAGTCTGTGATTTGCACAGGCCCAGGTTCTGGGTCACATCAGAGACCCAATTCAGAAACTCTTACACTCAGCCTGCCATGCCTGTTTGTTTCCCCTGTATTTCCCCTTGGTTCTTGACAATAAATTGCTTTTTAAAAGTAATGTAACAAAGTCCTCTATACAGCTGCATGGACAAGGTGAGGTGGCCCTGTTTAGGTGACAGAGTAGTGCCTGGAGAGTCTTGTTTTTGGTGGGAATGAGGGAACAGCAGGCAACATCCGAGTCCCAGCACAGAATCAACCACACATGCAATTTCCTTTCCTATGAAGCAGGTATTACCTCATTTCATAGCTGTATGAGCTATAGAAACTATATACTTCATCTCTTTGTCTAGAGCAGCCATTTCCTCTGCGTTTGGCCCAGAAACATCTCGACTTTTCAGGAAAACAAGTATAAATGGTGTGATTCCGTCATCAGTAATGAAAACATGCATTATTTAGTCTGGAAGACCCAACTGAAGATACATGAACCAAACAGAAGGACTTTCGTAGTGGACCTCAGTGAAGCTGAGCTTTCCCTGCCTTGGTCCGAATGCAGTCAGTTGTACTGCCTGTCAGGGACCCTTACTGGCCCAGGCTCCACTGGCCCAAGCTTCAGGTCACATCAGAGACGCCCTTCAGAAACTCCTACACTTGGCTTTTTATGCCTCTGTTTGTTTTCCCTTGTATTTCCCTCTGGTTCTAGATGGCAAGTTGCTTTTAAAAAGTAGTATTTTCCCCCAAAACAAACCAAAACAAGGTATCTTATCTTTGTTAATTCGAAAAATAAAAAAACACAGAGAGGAGAATAAAATTACCTATAATTGTATCATCTAGGAAAAAACTATATTGATGTTGGTAAATATCTCTCCAGTGTGTTTGTGTGTGTGCTTTAATGCTTATTTATCCCTTTATCTTTTTAGGACCTTCCCTTTATTGAATCAGTTATAAATTTATCATATTACTTCTCTAAAGCATTTTTAATATTTGCATAGCAATCTATTTGTGACTATACTGTATCTTATTTAACCAGATCTATTTTTTAGGTATTTAAATTTTTCTTTTTTTTATAATTTCAAATAATAAGATGTATTTTTTAAATATAAACCTTACTTTATAATTCATTATTTCTAAGGGTAAATCCATACATGTAGTATTAATTCTCCTTTAAAATTTCTCCTTTAACTCACTGGTAAGATCTCTGGCCTAGGTCTCCCCCTTAACTTATATTAAATATAATCTGCATTTTGTTACATACAGCGCCTCCCTAGGAATTTGGGGAGCCCTGTGCAGGTCACTGAGCTCCCTCACTTTTATACCAGAGTAAAATGAATGTTTTGGACAGAGAAACAAGGACGCATTATGCCCTAACGGCATCGATAGAAGATGGAATCCGATTTATCAGATTTACCCCATGCCTTAGCAATATTTCAGAGATCTGATGAGCTGTTTATATACAGCAATTGGCAAAGCAAGAATTTTGTTTCAGGGATCCTACCTCCAAAAGCTGTTACACCGTCTTAGCTGAACACAGGAGCTGAAATCTTCCGTCCGCATTCTCTGTTGTATCCAGATCATTCTAGGCCTCAGACCTCTTCCTGATCCCGCTATAACTCTTCCCTTGATTATACCTATCTTCAGCTGGCTTCCTGAGCTTTAGCACTGTGAGTGAAGTAAGGTCCTCTCAATAGTACCTTTTAGACTCACAGCTGATAACTTTCTTGTCTTTAGCCTGAGCAGAAACAGATGGTGGTCCAGCAGGACTCTATACCTTTTAGACTCACAGCTGATATCTTTCTTCTCTTGTCTTTAGCCTGAGCAGAAACAGATGGTGGTCCAGCAGGAATCTATCAGAGAAGGGTTTCAGAAAGACCGTTTGCCGGTTATGGTACTGAAAGCAACGAAGCCCTTCAAGTTTGAGACCCAAGAAGGCAAGCAAGAGATGTTTCATGCTACAGTGGCTACAGAGAAGGAATTCTTCTTTGTAAAAGTTTTTAATACACTGCTAAAAGATGAATTCGTTCCAAAGAGAATAATTATAATATCAAGATATTATCGGCGCAGTGGTTTCTTAGAGGTAACTAGTGCCTCACGTGTGTTAGATGCTGAATCTGACCAAAGGGTTAATGTCCCACCGAACATTATCAGAAAAGCTGGGGAAACCCCAAAGATCAGCACGCTTCAAACTCAGCCCCTTGGAACAATTGTGAATGGGTTGTTTGTAGTCCAGAAGGTACGTTTTCATATCTAATTTCATATTGATTAGAAATCATATTTTTCATCTGATCTTAAGGCAACTTTAGAAATGGTTTTAGTATCTTTCTATATAGACAAAAAAATAAAGTTCTAAAGAACTGCAGAGTTAACATGCCAAAATTCATACAAAAACTCAAAAGTTGTATTTATTGTCAAAAATCTGTCACAATCCTGTTTCAACTTATCCCAGTAGCCTCGGAAAAAGGAACTAGTTCATTCACATAATTTTTACCTCTGTGTTATTTATTTATTTACTTTTTTAAAAGACACAGGGTTTCACTATGTTGCTGAGGCTGGTCTTGAACTCCTGACCTCAGGGGATCCGCCCGCCTCAGCCTCCCAATCTGTGTTATTTTTATACTTTGTACATATCATCTTTAAATGACTGTTGCTGTGAATGCGATATAAGTGTAGTTGAGTAATAATCCAGATTAATCGATCTGAAAAAACAATATGTAAGGCAGGATTAAAGAACTGTGATTAAATGAAGAAAACAGAAGAAAGAGTTAGCTTGAGGAGACTTATTAGAAGTGAGAAATTTAAAGTATTATGACTCTGAGCCTCAGGGAAATAGCCTTGTGGGATGACTTTTTCTGATCTAGGACAGGACCTAAAGAACCATAGAGAGGGAACCTGCTGACCCTGCATTCAGAGCCTCAGAACAACCTCTGCTGCCCTGGGTTAGTTTCAGAAGGAATTTATTGGAAGACTCTCCAGTCCTCTTGGAAAATACAAGTGTAAAATGACCTTGGATAGGAAGGTCATGTTCTTTATCCCAGTTTTCAGCTTTCAATCTGGCCAGCTATCCACTAATATATATTGATTTCGTCCATAAAATTACACCTAAAATACTATCAATCTCCTAAATAACTAACATCCTGTTCCCTTTTGATCTTACACTTGATTGTGAATTATTTCTTGTCTTTGATTACTTACTAGTCTCCCGACTGGGTCTTGCATCATTACCTCATGTCTCTCCTGGACTTGTTGTTTTAAATAGCTCTCTTCAGGGTGGCTCATCCCTGTAATCCTAGCACTTTGGGAGGCTGAGGCGGGGGGATCATCTGAGGTTAGGAGCTCAAGAGTGGCCTGGCCAATATAGCGAAACTCCGTCTCTAGTGAAAATAAAAAAATTAGCCAGGTCCAGTGGCAGCTACTTGGGAGGCTGAGGCAGAAGAATCGCTTGAACCCGGGGGGTGAAGGTTGCAGTGAGCCAAGATCGCACCACTGCACTCCAGCCTGGGTGAAAGAACAAAATTCCATCTCAATAAATAAATAAATAAATAAATAAATAAATAAAGCTTTCTTCCAACCTTAGGGTCTTCTTTTTTTCCCCTGATTAACCTGGCTACTGGTCCTGGAGAATCTCCATCTTCTCTATCCAGCAGTTGTTGCTTCTATGCGCCATCCTGGCCTCTTCCTAAAGCAAGGGAGTTTGGGACCAGAAGGATGGACATAGGAGACATGTCCTAAGTAAGACGCATCTGCCTCTGTGAATTTGCTAACATCTATTAGATACATACCTGCTAGTTTTCAAGCAGAATCTTTTTCTTCAAGCTGACCCTTGAACAATGTAGGGATTAGGGCTGCTGACCCCTAGCAGCTGAAAATCTGCATATAGTTTTTGACTCCCCAAAAACTTAATTACTGATAGCCTGTTCTTGACCAGAAGCCTTACAGATAACATAAACAGTCAACACATATTTTTATGTTACATATAGTATGTACTATATTCTTAACAAGTAAGCTAGAGAAAAAAATGTTATTAAGAAAAGTATAAAAAAGAGAAAATATATTGACTATTCATTAAGCAGAACATCATAAAGGTTTTCATCCTCACTGACTTCATGTTAAGTATGCTGAGGAGGAAGGAGGAAGAGGAGGGGTTGGTCTTGGGGTGGCAGAGACAGAAGAAAATGTCCATATAATGGATCTACACAGGTAAAACCTATGTTGTTCAAGGATCAGCTGTATTTCTTTTTGGATCCTTCTTCTGGTGTGTCTGATGTGTGACTGATGTGGCATTCTTTAATCAGATTATCAGAGGTTGGGTGTTGTTTTTCTTTTGCAGGTAACAGAAAAGAAGAAAGGTATATTAGTCCTAAGTGACAACACTGGGAATATGGAGGTATTGGTGGCTGGAAACCAGGACACAATAAAATGTGAGGAAGGAGATAAGCTTCGACTTACGTTCTTCACGCTGTCAAAAAATGGAGAAAAACTACAGCTGACATCTGGAGTTCATAGCACCATAAAGGTGGGAACTGCATGGAGCAAAGTCAACTCTCCAAGGGGATGCTATTTTATGTTTTCTATCAGAAAGCTGTACTCAAGCCACTGGAATAGAAGACATTGATATGTAGTACACGAGCATCTCACAGAACTGAAGAACCTCCCTCTTAGGAAACACGTATTCTAGATAACACAGTTAAGCGAACATGGGCTTTTTGAGACAGAGACACATACTGTTGTGCACACAGAGCCCAACAAACAGCTCCTCAGTAACACTAAAAGTTTAAAGCAGAAAGCTTGCCCAGAGTTGGAAAAGTCATTCTGACTTTTTCAAATGTCTTTTAAAGTACACAGACCATAAATACTTTGAGGATGCCTTTCCCTAGCCAGTCCCACCACGCCTGCACCTACCATCGTCCAGGGCAGTTGAGTCCACATAAACCCCTACCTCTGAGCTTCCACCACACCCTCCTACCCATCTCCTGCCACTACTTGGTGCTCTTCCCCAGTTCTGTGTCAGGTGCACTGCCTGCTGTCTCTCCCTGTAATAGTGGAGGCTGAGAGTGTATTTCTCAGGTCAGATATTCACTTCAGGAATATGATCCAAGATGGATCAATGTATTAGAAGGGTGGAAACAAAATAATTTCATGAGAAGATGGTGTACACTTCAGAAGGCCATAGTGACTACAAACAGAGGAGGGGTAACTGGTCGACTGCATCTCAGACTGTGTGTTTTTTTCTCCATCAGGTTATTAAGAACCAAAAAAAAAAAATAGAGAAAGGAAAAGGACCAATTTAAACCAGCTGGGAAGAATACGTGACGCATCCTGTTCAATCAGATTGCAAGTTACCCGAGTGCAGCAGTTTACAGGCTCCTCTCTCCACCAAGTTAGGATAGGAAAATTGCTGGATAAACAAATTCAAAATATCAACAGATGATCACAATAAACGTCTGTTTCTCACTCACTACAGTCTCACTGTCTTGTTTAGTTTGTCAATCCCTTGTTTCAAGCAAAAATATTTTATCAATGTATTATATGTTAATACAAATTAAAAGGAAATTATATGACAACAGTTGTACAAAATACAAGAGGGAAGAATTGGGAGTATACTGTTGGAAGACCCTTGTACAACATGTGAGGCAATGCAGTATTATTGAAAAGTAGATACTACATAACTAAAGATGTATATTTTTGTCCCATAGGGCAGTGATTTGGAAATATTTTAAAAGGTATATAAGACAATTTTGTAATTATTGCAGAAAGAATAAGCATAAAGCCCAATGGAAAACTAGAGAGCCAAAAGTAAGCTTGCACATTTACAGTCTGTTGATTTTCTACAAAAGTATAAACACAGTTGAATGGAGAAAAGACTAAAAAAAAGTGCAAGAACAATTAGATATTTATGCTTAAAAAAATGAGCCATTCCTCACTCTTTATACAAAAATAAACTCCAAATGGATCACTGGCTTTCATAAACACTTAAAACCACAAAACTTCTAGTGGAAAACACGGGAGAAAATCTGCGTGACCTTGGTCTAGACAAATATTTTTTAGATGCCAAGAGCACAATCTACACAACATAAATGCTTAATAATTTGAACTTCATCAAAATGAAGAACTTCTGTTTTTCAAAAGGTACCATTAAGAGCATTGAAAGGCAAACCATAGACTGGGGCTTAATATTTATTAGTCACATAGCTGCTGAAGAAACTGTATCCAGGCCAGGCACAGTGGCTTCTACCTGTAACGCCAGCAGGGAGGGATTTGGGAGGCCGAGGTGGGTGAGTCACCTGAGGTCAGGAGTTCAAGACCACCCTGGCCAACATGGTGAAACTTCATCTCTACTAAAAGTACAAAAATTAGCTCGGTGTGGTGGCAGGTGCCTGTAATCCCAGCGACTCCGGAGGCTGAGGCAGGATAATCACTTGAACCCGGGAGGCAGAGGTTGCAGTGAGCTGAGATTGTACCATTGCACTCCAGAAAAAAAAAAAAGAGAGAGACTCTGTATCCAGAATTTATAAAGTGCACTCAAAATCCAATAATTAGAAAACAACCAACTAAATGTTTAAAATTGACAGAAAGATGATATATAGATGTCAAATAGGCACATAAAAATACATTCAACATAATTCATCTCTAAGGAAATGCAAACTAAAACTACAGTGAGGTACCACTATACATTTATTAGAACAGCTAAAATTAAGATACATGGGCCAAACCAAGTGCTGACAAAGATTTGGAAAAATTGAAACTGTCATGCATTGCCGGTGGGAATGTCAAATGATGTAACTTTTATGCAAAAGAGTTTGTCCATTTTTAAAAACTTAATATATATCTACAATGCTATGGTCTGAGGAGGATACAGAACAACTGAAACTCTTACTGCTGGTGGGAATGAAAAGTCTTAAAGTCACTTTAGAAAAGAGTTTGGCAATTTCTTGTAAATTTAAACATATGCTTTCTACGTGATACAGCAAACTTGCTCTAAGTATTTTTATCCACTTGAAATAATTATGTATGTTCACACAAAAATCTGCATGTAAATATTCATGAAAGTTTATTTGTAATTATGCAAAACTGTAAAAAACTCAATTATCTCTCACCTGAAAAATGAATAAACAAACTTTGGTAGATCCACATGATCGAACTGTACTCAGCAATAAAAAGGAATAAATCACTGATACACACATCTACGTGGATAGACCTTTATTGTACACTCAGTGAAAGAAGCCAGACTCAAAATTCTACACAGGGACTCAGGGATGTGAGGATGGAAGAAGGAAAGAGTACGCTCTTCCTTCTCTCCCTCACATACCCCAGGTATCTGCTAGGAAGAGATGAGAACCAGGGATGCCTGCTCCCCTCCTTCTAGATGAGTAGCCATTCATTTTCAGTCTGTACCCCTTTCAAATGCATCCTGAACCTGTGGGACTCTTTGATAAAACACCTTTCATTTTTCCTTTCTCCCTCTCGGTTCTCTCTTCACTAATACGTACTTGTGTCTCCATACTATGGGGACACTCCCTTCAGATGCATCCTCCAAACTGGAAAGAGTTAATTTCCCAAACTTTAAACTGGTCAGTTTAAGACTGGGTTCAGGGGAAGGGAACCCAGAAGCCCAACATGCTGGCAAAGGGTAAAGTTTTTTGTTTTTGTTTTTTACCAGTCAGGCTTTTGGCTTCCCTTTCTTTGTACAAACTGATCAAAGGCCTTTGGATTTTTGAACTATTCTTACCCCTCCCCTTGTTTCGTTTTGATACATGTTTTCTAATAACACGATTGGTCTCTTCCTGCCTTCAGGCCATCAAAGTCATGCAACCGGAGAGGCAGACAATGGCCCTCACTGCCGGGAACCCTTAAATAGGCCTCTGAGAGACTTTGACTGCTGTTTTCCCCAAAACAGCGCCCCCTGTCAGCAGAAAGCAGTTAAGATCGGTCTTCGTCCTTATCCTTGTCCTTATTCTTTTTTTTTTTTTTAACAC
>PVKV010017212.1:0-29749 GCA_004027835.1 Alouatta palliata
TCACTGGATGTCCAGTTTGTTGATGATGAAGTTATTTCTTTCTGTTTCTTAGTTTTCCTTCTAACAGTCTGGCCCCTCTGCTGTAGGACTGCTGAGGTCCACCCCCGGTCCTGCTTGCCTGGGGATCACCTGCAGTGGCTGTAGGACAGTAAGGGTTGCTGCCAGTTTCTTCTTCTGCTATCTTTGTCCCAGGAGATTATCTGCCAGATGTCAGTCTGAGCTCTCCTTTTTGAGGTGACTCGTTGGATATACAGTGGTGAGGGAACTGCTTGAGGTGACAGAGTGCTGAGCTGTGAGTTCCGTTGCTCATTCAGAGTTGCTGGGCAGGTACTTTTAAGTCTGCTGCAGTCGAACTCATAAACCCGTTTTTTTCCCCAGGTGCTCTGTCCCGGGGAGTTAGGGCTTTATTTATGAGTTTCCCTTGGGCTGCTGCCTTTTTCTCAGGGCTGCCTTACCCAGCGATGAGGCAGCCTACTCACTGCCTGCAGAGGCTTTGCTGAGTTGCTGTGGGCTCCGCCCAGCTGCCGTGTGAACTTCCCTGCAGTCCAGTTTATACTGGTGTAGTTAGAACTGCCTCTGCAATGGCAAACTCCCTCCGTAGTGGCAGACTGCCTCAGTAATGGCCGACGCCCCTCCCCCACAGAGCTGGACCGTCCCGGGTTCAGCTGTGCTTGCTGTGAAACTCTCGATCTAGAGAGTTTCCAATGGCTCCACTGTTTTCGCCAGTGCAGCCGTTTCCACCGCCGCTGTTTGGAGCGGCGCCCCGGCGCAGCGGTTCCCCATACAAAAGACGTGGGTCCGGGTGCCGTTTTAGCTGGCAATTGGAGCTCCGGGAAGGCAGAGCCGCCCATTCATTTGATTAAAAAAGGGGACTGAAACAGACAGCCAGGCCAGGAGATTTCCCAGGCAAAAAAACGCCAGCACCCGCGGTTTCTGCCGGCGCAGTGGGTCACCGCAGGGGAAATCATACAGATCCCGGCGCCTTGTCAACAGGTGGCTGGAACACCTGGGAGACAGTGACCATTCAACTTAAAAAAAAAAAAAAAAACGCTCTGAGGCAGAGAGCCAGGTGATCAGGCTCAGCTGGTCCCACCCCCACAAAAAAACAATATATAATTTTAACAAACTCTTGAGAACTTAAAATGTTTACTTTTTTACTTAGAGCTGTTAACTTTTACATCTACTTTAATTTGGCTTTTATTCTTATCTGTAATGGTACCTGAGGTTTTATATTTTGCCCTCCCTAAACTAGTATGTAACTTCTAGAATAAACTGAAAGGAAATATGCATTGCGTGATTCATATAATTAAGCCCTAGTGATAAAACAAATATAAAACAAATCTAGGGGTGTGTGTGTGTGTGTGTGTGTGTGTGTGTGTGTGTGTGTGTGTTCAGGGGCCTTTGGATATCTATTTCTGTTTCTGAGATCCTGACTTTTGGGTTTTTGGACAGGGTTTGAAAAGTAGAATTTGTGTGAAGGCAGAGTTCCTAATAAGTGGGATATTATTATTACAATGTTTGCTTTTTTTTCCTCAAATAATTTCCCAAATAATAGACAAACCACAATAAAGATACATAATAGCTCTCATCAGGTTTAGATACCAGGGTTGCAACTCAAAATACTGCCTGTGGCAATAGCAAAGATATTCCCTCTCTTTGCATTTAAAATTCATGAGGTGACAGAAAAATTAAATAGCACCATACATCAAATAATATATAAACACTTGATCTGACTTTATAAGTCTTTTAAAGTTTAAGTGATTTTATAATAGCTGATTTTTGGCAAAGTTATTTCAAAGTGGCAGTTTAATATATGACTTGGAAAAAAAGTGAAAAACTGAATCTATAGGAGATTGGGAAGACTATAGATTAGTGCCAATTCAAGTTATTTAGACATGTTTGGGGTTTCAAATATATATGTATACGACAATCACATAAGTACTTGTATAAAATGCAGATATTTTTACAACTCAATAGGTTTTAGACTCTGGAATCTAAATTTTAATGGCTACTACAGGCATTTCTAATGTAGGCTATCCTTAGACCACACTTTTAAAAACTTGGTTAAGCTACTTACTATAGAAATATGGTCCACCTATTGGTGGCACCAGCTTGTTGGAAATTCAGAATCTCAGGCTCCACACCAGAGTTTGTAAAATCCTCAGCTGAAGTCAAATAACTTTGTAAGTAACTTTTAAAGTAACTTTGAAATCTATATTAAGGGCATGAAATATATTTACATCCAACTACCTACTTTAGGAAGCGAAGAACTTTGCATTAGTCATAGGGACATGCTGTGACTTTAGATGTTTGTGTCAGTACAAATACGAAGAAAAGTCAAACATGAGTCTTGCTGTTTGCCGGTCTCCTGATAAGCTTGCTCATGTACTGCTCAATGAAATGTTTAAGATGTGAATTCTGGCAATGGGAACTTTCAGTCTTTGACTGGAAATAGTGATGTCTCAAAAGCATTTGTAGGGCTGGGGGTGGTGGTTCACACCTTAATCCCAGCACTTTGGGAGACCGAAGTGGGCAGATCACCTGAGGTCAGGAGTTCAAGACCAGCCTGGCCAACATGGTGAAATCCCATATCTAATAAAAATACAAATTTTAGCAGGGCAAGGTGATGTGTTCCTGTAATCCCAGCTAATTGGGAGGCTGAGGCAGGAGAATCGCTTGAACCTGGGAGGTGGAGGTTGCAATGAGTAGAGATTGAGCCATTGCACTCCAGCCTGGCAACAGAGCAAGACTCTGTCTCCCACTCCAAAAAAACAAACAGTGTTTGTAACTTATGAATTCACTTTCAAGCAATGATTATGGCTTTCACATATGGAAAAAGATATTACTTAATGCAGGTAACAGCACTTTGCTTTCTTTTTAAAAGATAGTCGTTGTTTAGTTTAGTTTAATTTTTTAATTAGTAAACTTTATTTTTTAAGAGCAATTTTAGTGTTCCAGCAACACTGAGTGGAAAGTGCAGAGTTGCTGGATATCCCCTCTCCCCTCATACGCACAACCTCCTCCACTATCAAAGCCCCATGCACAGTGGTGTATTTGTTACAGTCCATGAAAATTCATGGACACATCATCATCCAAAGATCATAGTTTTTATTAGGGTCCACTCATGGTGTTGCACATTATACGGGTTTTGAAAATGTATAAATGACATGTATGCCTCATGATGGCAACATACAAGATAGTTTTAATGCCCAAAATATAATCCATATTCGTCCTATAAATCCTTCTTTCCCCACTAACTCTTGGCAACCGCTGATACTTGCACAAGTCTCCATAGTTTTGCTTTATCCCGTATGTCCTGTATTGGGAAACAAACAGTGTGTAGCTTTTGCAGAATGGCTTCTTTCACTTACTGATATGAATTATAGTTTCCTCCCAAGTCTTTTCATGCCTTGATGGCTCATTTCTTTTTAGCATTAAATAATATTCTATTGTCTGGATGTACTCATTTATTTATCTATTCACCTACCAAAGGATAACTTGGTTGCCTTTAAGTATTGACAATTATACTGAATGCTATTATAAATATCTGTGTGTAGCTATTTTTTGTGTGTGCATATAGTTTTCAATTATTAATTTGGGTAAATATAAAAGAGTATAACTTTGGCCGGGCACGGTGGCTCATGCCTATAATTTCACCATTTTGGGAGGCCAAGGCGGGTGGATCACAAGGTCAAGAGATAGAGACCATTCTGGTCAACATGGTGAAACTCTGTCTCTACTAAAAATACAAAAATTAGCTAGGCCTGGTGGTGCACGCCTGTAGTCCCAGCTACTCAGGAGGCTGAGGCAGGAGAATTGCTTGAACCTGGGAGGCTGAGGTTGCGGTGAGCCAAGATCGAGCCATTGCACTCCAGCCTGGGAAACAAGAGTGGAACTCCATTTAAAAAAACAATTTAAAAAAAGAGTATAACCTCTGGATCATATTGTAAGAGTATGTTTAATTTTGTAAGTAATTGCCAAACTGTCTTATAAAATGGTTGTACCATTTTGCATTCCCACAAGCAATAAATAAGAGTTTCTCCTGCTCCACAGCCTCACTAGCATTTGGAGTTATCAGTGTTTTGGATTTTGGCCATTCTAATAGGCTTGTAGTAGTATCTCATTGTTGTTTTAATTTGCAATTCCATAATGACATTTATACATCATTGGATTCAACTTACTAACATTTTGTTGAGAATTTCTGCAACTGTATTTATGAGAGATGTTAGGACATAGTTTTTTCTTTTCTTATAATATACTTGTCTGCTTTTGGTATGAAAGTAATGATGGCCTCAAAAAATGACTTAGAAAGAATTGTCAGTGCCTGTATCTTCTAAAAGAGTTTGTAGAGAATTCGGAAAATTTATTCCTCAAATATTTTGGTAGAATTCACCAGTAAACCCATCTGGGCTTGGTTCTTCCTTTATTAGAAGTTTGTTGATTTTTTATTTAATTTCTTTAATAGGTATAGGCCTCTTCAGATTGTCTGCTTCTTGTGTGAGTTTTGGAAGAGTGTATTTCAAGAAATTGGTTCATTTGATTCAAGTTATCAAATTTGTGAGCACAATGTTTTTCATAAGGGTCGTGTTGTTTTAAAGTCCATGGTATTTTTAATGATTTTCTTTCTTTTATTTATTATATTAGTAATTTGTGTCCTATTTCTTTTTTTTTTTCCTGGTTAGCCTATCTTGAGGCTAAGTGGGTTAACACACATTTATTTTCTTGTTTCATTTTCACTTACTTATGCCCCAATTTTTTTTTAATTTCTCTTCTTTTACTTATTTTGAATTTGCTTTCTCTTTTTTCTCAAGTTTTCTAATCTGCGAGCTCAGATTGTTGATTTTAGGTATTTTTTCTTTTGTAGTATATTCTTCTGCTGTGTCCCACAAATTTGGATAAATTGTATTTTCATTTTCATTTATTTCACAATATTTAAAAATTGTTCTTGAAATTTATTCTTTATCCAATGTGTTATTTAGAAGTGTGTTGCTTAATCTTCAAGTATTTCTGATGATTTTCCAGCTCTCTATCAGTTATTGATTTTTAACTTAATTCCACTGTGGTCTAAAAGCAGATATTGCATAATTTTTATTCTTTTAAATTTGTTAAAGTCTGTTTAATGAACCAGAATGTGCTCTATTTTGGTGAATGTTATGTGCAAGCATGAAAAAAAAATTGTCATCTGCTATTTTTGGATAAAGTAGTTGTCAGTTGCATCTAGCTGAATGATGAGTTCAACTATGTTCTCACTGGTTTTCTGTTTGCTGGCTCTGTGCATTTCTGATAGAGGAGTGTTAAAGTCTCCAACTATAATACTGGCTTTATCTATTTATCATGCAGTTCTGTCTGTTTTGCCTCATGTATTTTGGTACGCTCTTTTCAGACACATATACATATACATATACATATACATATACATATACATATACATATACATATACATATACCTATACATCTCTGTCCATCCCTTTCCTTTTAATGTATCTGTAGCTTTATATTTAAAGTGAGTTGCCTTTACTCAACATATAGTTGAGTCTTGCTGTTTTAATCCACTCAGACAATCTCTAAGTGATATATTGAGGTCATTAATGTTTAAAGTGATTGTTGATATAATTTGATTATTATCTACCATATTGGTTAGTTTTCTATTTGGCATCAATGCTCTTTGTTTACATATTTTGCACAGTTTCTCTGCCTTTTGTTAATTGAGAATTTTATATAATTATATTATTTCTCCTGTCTAAGCATAACAATTACACTTCCTTTTTCATGGTATCCCTACAGTTTGCAGTGTATATTTGCAACTAACCCAAGTCTACTTTCAAATAAGGTTCTATGGCTTCATAGATAGTAAAAGTTTGTATTAGAAAAAAAATTCTAATTACTTCCCCTCATCCTTTGCATCATTATATATGTATTACATATAATGTATATTAAACATTTATGTACATACATGTGTATGTATGTATTTAAGCCTACAAAATTGAATGCATTGTTGCTATTCCTGTTTTAACAATTATTTACTAGATCAAATAAGACTAAGAAAATTATGTTTTTATTTTACCTTCACTTTTTTTCCTCTGATGTTCTTCTTTTCTTTATGTAGATCCAAGTTTTTGACCTATATCATTTTCCTTCTATCTGAAAAAGTTTTTTCTCCTTGTTATGATTTTTTATTAATATTATTTTAATTGACAAATGATAATCATATATATGTAAGGGGTACACCGTGATGTTTTGATATATGTAAACAGTGTGGAATGATTAAATCAGCTAATTAACATCCATCATCTCTCTTACCCATCATTTTTTTGTGGTAAGATATTTGAAATTTATTCTTAGCTGTTTTGAAATATATAATACATTATTATTAACCATAGTCAACATTACTGTGCAATAGATCTCAAAAACCAATTCCTTCTGTTTAACTAAAAAGTTTTAGCCCTGGAAAACATGTCTTCATTTACTCCTACTTCTTCAGTCTCTGAGAACCACCATTCTACTCCCTACTTCTGTGAGTTCTGCTTTTTTTATTTGCCTTTCTATGCATGGTTTATTTCACTTAACACAATTCCCTCCAGCTCTGTCAAAGAACTTCTTTTAACATTTTTTTTCTAAAGCAAGTTTACTGCCCACAAGCTCTGTTAAAAAAAAAAAAAGTGTCTAACAAAGTCTTTTATTTTCCTTCACTTTTGAAGGATAATTTTGCTGGGTACAGACTTTTAGGTTGGTGGTTTCTCTGTCTTAAAGCTTCAATTATTTAACTCTACTCTCTTCTTGCTGGCATGGTTTCTGATGAGTCAAATATAATTTTACCTTAACTCCACTATACACAAGATGTTTCTTTTCTCTGTCTTCTTTCAATATTTTTTATTTGTCATTCACTTTCTGAAGTTTTAATATGATATACCTAGGTATAGGTTTTTTATCATTTTTGTTCCTGTCATTTATCCTGCTTTACATTCTCTGAGCTCCTGGATTAGTGGTTGGAAATTTGGCATTAATTTGAGAAAATTTCCAGTCATTATTGTTTCAAATATTTCTCTCTACCTTTCTGTCTTTCTTCTTTGTCTTATAGTCCCATTTTGCGTAGGTTACAGCTTTGAAGTTGTATCACAGTTCATAGATAATCTGCATTTTATTATTCAGTGTTGTTGTTTTTTTTTTCTGTGCCTTTTAGTTTTGGAAGTTTTTCTTGTCATATCCTGAAGTCAGATATTTTTTCTTCAGCATGTCCACTCTACTAATGAGCCCATCAAAGGCAATATTTGTTTTTATAGTATTTTTGATATCTAGTTTTTTTATTCTTTCTTAGAATTTCCATCTCTTTGCTTATATTGTTATTATTATTATTTTGTATGTTGTCATTTTATCCAATAAATCCCTCAGCATACTATTCATAGTTTATTAAAATTCCTGGTCTGTTAAATTAAACATGCCTGCTTTATCTGACTATTCTGATTCTTCTTCAATCTCTTCACACTATGTTTTTTGTCTCTCTGTAATTTTTATATAAAAAGTGGACATAATCTATTGGGTAAGATAAAGTGCAGAAAATAGACCTGTATTAGTTTGTTTCCATGCTGCTGATAAAGACATACATGAGAATGGGAATAAAAAGAGGTTTAATTGAACTTACAGTTCCACATGGTTGGGAGGCCTCAGAATCATGGCATGAGGCAAAAGGCACTTCTTTCCTGACGGCAGCAAGAGACAATGAGAGAGAAGGAAAGCAGAAACTTCTGATAAACCCACCAGCTCTCATGAGACTTATTCACTATCATGAGAATAGCATGGGAAAGACCTGCCCCCATGATTCAATTACCTCTCCCTGGGTCCCTCCCACAACACATGGGAATTCTGGGAGACACAATTCAAGTTGAGATTTGGGTGGGGGCACAGCCAAACCCTACCAAGGCCTTTAGAATTGTAGTGGTGAGCTGTGGGTGGAGGAAAGTATTCTATAGTCCTGTGATTTGATCTCTGGGTATATGGTATAACTTTTGGCTTTTAAGAAACGTTAACATAAAATATTCTTTTATGATTGACTCTCACTCTATATATATATTGCATATATATATAAAAAACACAGGATGTGTATTTTGGTATTACTGGTAACTTTATTTTTGAAAATGATAAGCAAGACATAAATTCAAAAATTGATTTCTCTAAAGCATCTATTATTGTATACTTCAGTCTAATATTTCACTTACCCTTCACTAACACCTGATGCTTAGAAACAAATCCCTGAAATAAAAGCAAAATATGTGGTAAACACAAAATGTTTTCACAAAAATGTATTTTTCCTAATAAAAATAAGAAATGAATAAAACAGAAGAAAATGTTATTTAAGTTGCTTTTGGAAATACATTGATTTCCTCCAAATCCTGAAACAGCAATTAATTTTACAATTGGACCTTTAAAAATTTATTTATTATACTTTAAGTTCTGGGGTATATGTGTAGAATATGCAGGTATACACATGCCATGGTGGTTTGCTGCATCCATCACCCCATCATCTACATTAGGTATTTTTCCTAATGTTATCCCTCCCCAATACGCCTACCCCCTACTATCCCTCCCGTAGCCCCACCAGTAGGACCCAGTGTGTGTTCTCCTGTGTCCATGTGTTCTCAATGTTCAACTCCCACTTATGAGTGAGAACATGCGGTGTTTGGTTTTCTGTTCTTGTCAGTTTGCTGAGAATGATGGTTTCCAGCTTCATCCATGTCCCTGCAAAGGACATGAACTCATCCTTCCTTATGGCTGCATAGTATTCCATGGTGTGTATATGCCGTATTTTCTTTATCTAGTCCATCATTTTTGGGCATTTAGATTGGTTCCAAGTCTTTGCTATTGTGAACAGTGCCACAATAAACTTACATGTGCATGTGTTGTTATAATAGAATGATTTATAATCCTTCGGGTATATACACAGTAATGGGAATGCTGAATCAAAAGGTATTTCTAGTTCTAGATCCTTGAGGAATAGCCACACTGTTTTTCACAATGATTGAACTAATTTACACTCCCACCAACAGTGTAAAAGCATTCCTTTTTCTCCACATCCTCTCCAGCCATTCTAACTTGCGTGAGATGGTATCTCCATGTGGTTTTGATTTGCATTTCTCTAATGACCAGTGATGATGAGCTTTTTTTCATACATTTGTTGGTTGCATAAATGTCTTCTTTTGAAAAGTTTCTATTTATATCTTTTGCCCACTTATTGATGGGGTTGTTCATTTTTTTCTTGTAAATTTTTTTAAGTTGTTTGTAGATTCTGGATAATAGCCCTTTGTAAGATGGGTAGATTGCAAAAAGTCTTTTTCATTCTGTTAGTTGCCAGTTCACTCTAATGATAGTTTCTTTTGCTGTGCAGAAGCTCTTAAGTTTAAATAGATCCCATTTGTCTATTTTTGCTTTTGTTGACATTGCTTTTGATGTTTTTTAAACCTTGAAGCAATATTCTTTGTCTAATTCATATACCTTCACTTAACTAAAATGAGAAAAGATTGAGAACTTAAGTACATGTTCTGAGATTATAAACTTGCAAATAGCATATACAACATATAAATGAAGGTTGCTATGATTGCAAAGCTCATCATTCCAAAAAAGACACTATTTCCTTCACGACAGGACAACCAGTAAAAATTGTCATATACTTACATGTGTCTTTTGCTCCCTCCTGAGAGCTCTACCAAACTATTGAAAAAAAAAAACCAAAAAACCTAGAAAAAAAATCTTAAAAACACCTAGAAACAAAATCTTGGATATGAAATAAAACTTATTTCAATATCTTACTAATAGATTTGGGTAACTGAATGGGAGGAAGGCTACCAATTGGTAGTTAAACTTTTCTGTATATTTTAAAAATAATAACAATTAAAAGCAATATGAAGATGGAGAAGTGAGGAGGTAGATAAGGAAAAGCAAGGTAGAAGAAGATTGAGGTTCTAATGGTTAAAATGATCAAAGAGCTTTATAATGGTAGACATGTCGAATCGTCTATTTTACATAAGTGAATTCATATTTCTGTATTGCCTGAGCTCTGAAAACTGATCTGGGCCACTATAACTCCTCTCCATCTGGAGTTATAGCTGATTTTGTTCAAAATAACTAACGTTTATAACTAGACTTTCTGAAAGAAGAAGAGAAGAGTGTAGGAGTCTGAATTTCTGAACGACCTCTTTGCCCCAACCACCATCACCAAACTAGAATAGAATACGATATGAATAGGAAATAATTGTTCACTGGGCTAAGCCACTGATACTTTAGAGTTGTGTGTTAGAGCAGTTAACTTATCTAATACTGCTGTTTAGTATTAATCTAAAACACAAAAATGTTCAGAATACAATTATTCATTTCTAGATGCCAAACTTACTGTCTCTGAATGTTCCCATCTTATTAAATAGTACTATTAACGTCCAGGTTTCCCAGCCTTAGAGCTGAAATGATTATTTTACTCTTTTCTATTATTCATATGTTACATAAAATCTGTGAACAAACCTTTCCCGAACTTATTTCAATTCTGATTATTTCGTCCTACTTCTACTTTTAGTTTTTTCTCCCACTGATTCTTGCTGGTTTTCCATGATAGTCTCCTCACTCTACTCTCTGCTTCACTTCTTGTGCCCTGTAGTCTATTCTCAGCAGGAACCAGACAATGAGCTTTAAATATATATGTGATTATGTCTGTTTGGCTCATGCCTGTAACCCCAGCACTTTGGAATTACTTGAGGCCAGATCACTTGAGGTCAGAAGTTCAAGACCAACCTGGCCAACACTGCAAAACCCCCGTCTATACTAAAAATACAAAATTAGCTTGGCGTGGTGCTGGGTGCAGGTAGTCCCAGCTACTTGGGAGGCTGAGGCAGGGGAATCGCTTGAACCCATCAGGCACAGGTTACAGTGAGCTGTGATCATGCCACTACACTCCAGCCTGAGTGACAGAGCAAGACTCTGTCAAAAAAACAAAAACAAAAACCTTCCAAAGACTTCCTAACATAGTTAGAATAAAGTTCTCAAGTCCAGAAGTTTCTGCATGACCTGACCTTTTGCCACAGATTTGCTCTATTTGCTACGGGGCTTTCTTGCTTTCCTGGAACACTGTCTGAAATACTTTCTGTTACCCATATGGTTTTACTCTTCATGACAGTTGGATCTCTGCTCAAAAGGTACCTTCTCAAAATAATCTTTTCTTTCTCCCATGAAGAGAGGAATCATTTATCTCCCCCTTGCTCTGCCTGGTTTGTTCTTCACTGCTTATATAATTATTTGCTATTATATTGTGTCTCTACTTAATGCCATGAATGTGTAAGTTCCCTGTTGAATAGCCCTAGTGCTCATAAGAATAAACATTCAATATATATTTGTTGAGTGAAAGAATAGGGTGGCAAATTAAGTCAATTGCCCCCCATAAGTCAAAAAATCTTATTCTTAAATTAATCCTGCAACTTTTACGGCAGGCATGTACACATGCAAAGCAGTGGAAGAGTTGAGAAATCCTGAGATTTATTAGAGAGCTTCTCTCACCACAAATAATTCAAAATCTAACTGGGTCATATGACAATGTTGAAATTCTGTTAAGAATTAAACATGTATATAGGTCAAGAAGAAAAATAAGTGAGGCAGTAGATAATTAACTGTTTTAATTGTTCCATTAAGTATGCACTACATAATTCTCATAATAGTTTAAGGGAGGAACAGAGTACTTCAATTTGAGGTGTTAAAGGGAGACTTCATAGTGAAATTGTAACTGAAGAAAAAAAAACCTGAGAATGAGAAATAGATATTTACATAAAACAAACTCCAGGCATTTTCTCCCCAACTACTTTACTGAAATTAACAAAACTAGAAGCTAAGCTAGTTCACAATCTCAAATCAAAATCAAATTAATTATTTCATTTATTCTTTTTGCCTTCTAGTCTTTGTATAAATACAGTGTTTGTATATTTATAGTATTGTCATAGATAGAAGCTTATATTTCTTTTCTGTTAACATGTACCATACATATTTTATTTTTTATTTTTCACAGGTTTTGTTCTCCCCACTGCAACTTTTTCTACAACAGAATAGATGAGAAGCCTGGCATTCATCTTTCCACACCGTTCTTCATGTTTATATAATTATGCACAAACATAAAAGGAATTCTCTTCTTGTTTCTGTTCATTTTAAAAAGTAGGATCATGTTCCAATATCTTCATATCTTTCTTTGATCATTTCAAATAGATTATAACATTATTTTAGAGATTGATCAATGTATTTTATAGCAGCAAATGCTTCATTCTGTCAAATCATAATTTAGTCAATTATGCCTCAATTTTAAAAATTGAGATAATTACCAATTTGAGTTTTTTAAAAAATTGCTATATCTTTGCATATCTGGCGTTATAAATTGGTGTTTTTATTTTATGCAATAATCGAGTCAAAATATGTATGTATGTACCTACATGAGTGAGATTTTTCTTTTGTGTTTATGTTCGAGTGAGCTCCCAGTCTTGGAAAATTGTAGTTGATAAGTGCACTTACTTGCTTCAGAGAGTATGTAGGAATTTTCAGACATCCCCTCCGGGGCCTGTCAAAAGACAGCAAAACTGCAGTGCTGCGATATTCACTCCATCATTCTAAAATTATTTATATAAGAAGAAAGCTAAAAAATTTACAGTTTGAAGGAGTCTCGGCAGGGGTGAGGAGTATTGTGAGTTTAACTCTTTCATTGCATCCTTCGTGGTTCACTGTTTTCCACTAAGCCAAGCGAGGAACTTCCTAGTTTAGTGGAGCCCACAGGAAGGGAACATCAGCCTCTTGGCAGCTGGCTTCTTCCTGTCTGGCAGAACCACATATGCCCACCTTGGTGTGGCCACTTCTTGGGAGAACTTGCAAAGAATTTCTGGGAGTTGCGGGGAATATGGCACAATAGAGAATGGTGCCTGGTGCCTGGGCCTGTCCTTACCCGGATAATTTTGAAAGTAGGAGGCTAGTGGGAGCAATCTGGATGAAGGGTGATACAGTCATAATGTAACAGCTACATCTGTACAGTTTTGGATGACATCAATGTGTGAAATCTCCAGAGAATACATAGACACTAAAGTGCCAGATGAGTCTGAGCTACTTCAAAACTAATCTTTTGGGAAGAGAAGGCCCAATAGCAATAAGCAGCAGAACGTAAATCTAGGAGCAAATCCATGCTCACCAAGGGCATCTCCTAACATTTGTAGTGTACAAACACCACGAATCTCCAGAAGGATCCATGGATACATTTTACCAGAAGGCAAGCATTTGAATACCCGCCACACAAAAGGCATCCAAGGCTGAATTGCAAAGCACCGGTGATAGAAAACCATCCCTGCTTTTCTCTAACATTTCTTTTGTCTATCTTTCCCAGGTGAAGAGAGCAGAAGGAGAGAATGGAGAGAGAGGAAAGATAAGTGGATAGACCATGCCTCCTTTCTTCATAGCAGGCAACAGAACAAAGGGTCAGGACTGATCTGGGGACTGTTCCAGAACTGATGAAAGATGGCAGTTTTCAATTGGACCTGACTTTGTTATCTGAAAAGGAGTTGTAGTCTTCTTATAATTCAAAGTAACTAACAGACTTTAATATCTTTCTAAAATATCAACAAGCAAGGAGTGACAATCTAAGCAAACATGTCTAAAGATGATAGCTGTTAATAGTTTGCGATCCCATTCAATTATGAACTTAATTATTTTTTATTCTTATATTTAAATCTGTATGTATACGGGTGTATAGGTATAGGTGTGTCTATGCATATACACGAACATACATATGTATATACATGTATTCAGCTCCTTAATGTCAAGAGCATCATAATATATACACACATGTGCATACACACACTTATACACACATATTTTCAGTTTTATTACAAGACTAATTTCTAAAATATCCTGTTAATAACATGTAACAGTAACTTTTTTACTGCATATTCACAGCAACAGACATTATCTCTTCATTTTCTTTTACAAAAATGTTTGCTAGCAAGATAGGTGAAGTTAGGACCTCTTCATTCATTTGACTATTTTCATTGCCTGCTAGCGAAGTTGAGAATCATCTTACACATTTTTTTAAGTTCTTTTGAATTTCTCATTTGAGAATTATTTGTTCCTATTATGTGATGCTTTTTATGTTGAATTGTTTTCTTTTTAATACAAATTTGTGGAAGCTCTTTTTGGAGAATAACTTGATATGCTATATGATGTAAAAATCCGAATCTATTTTTTGTCTTCATTAATGAAAATTTTGTCAGGTAAAGCATTTATATTTTTTGTAGTGTAATACTTGTACTCTAAAGCTTCAGAATCATTTGTTAAAAAAACTTACAACATAGAGGTTAATATATATTATTATATAATATACATTAACATGAGGTATGGAATTATATAATATGTAATATTTGCTAAGTGTTCTATTTTTTCATATTCAAACTATATCCTGAAATTAATTTTGTTATACATGAGACATTTTCAATTTTGTCAGCTCCTAGACTCAAGATTGCCCTTCTTCATAGTTTTTCCTCCACCATCAATCTATTGCGTTTCAGCTGAATTAGTCATTCCAGTTTTCACTTTATTTTACTGTTGTTTCTTGTGTATTTTTATCCATCTTAACCTCGTAAGTCTTCTTGTCACTCTGACCTGTGAATGAAATCTTATGTGTGACTAGGGTTTTGAATTACAGTCTTGTTCTTCTACGGTAGATACAAAGAGTTTAACAGTCTCAACATTGTATGTTGCAAATAAAAGACCTAATGCTTCTTTGCTCTGTATAAATAATTTGTATATCTGCATTGAAACTTTAGGGTTTCATTTTATCTTTTTTTATTTCAAGTGAATAATTTTCACCAGAAATACTTAATGTGTTTATTGTATTATTAAACTCTTCTTAGAATAATAAAACTTCTATTTTTTTATATTTTTGCCCCTCTTTTTCCTTTATTCTCTTCCATCTATTCTCTTTCTTCTGTAATTGAATTGATGTTCTGTACAAGTTTCATCTTCTTAATATAGTCTCCATTTTTAGGACTTCCCTTTTCTAATTTCCATCACTTTGTAGTTTCCTTTTGTATTGTGTTATATTTCTCTCACTTGATCTTCCAGGCAGATCTTATTTTTCTGAGGTGATTAATAGTTTCCTATTAGAAGTGTGGTAAGAGATTTTATCACATCTTTCTTCATGGTGTGTTGAAAAATTGTTTTACATCCTTCTTTCGTTTAGTATCTGTAGCCATGAAGATGACCGTCTATTATGTACGACCTCTGTGATGTTTTCCAAGCCCTGGGAATCTGAAATTAAACTTCAGCTTCTTCTTGTATGCTCCTTACATGCTACAAGTTGATTCTTGAATAGTACTTCAAAAAAAATTTTTTTATTCCACTTCCTTTGCAGCTCTTATCATTGGGCCATAAGAAATATTCCCACATCAGCCTCATTTATTGTACAGCCACGCTTCTCTTTTCCTTCCTTAAACATGCTCCAGGTAAGTTTGTTAGGCTCCTTAGAGACTTGAGACACCAAAGCTGGTGGGAGGCAGACCCTCCTTTGTATAGTAGGAAATCTCTGTGTTCCCAAGCTTTCTTAGGCAATAGATTGCTGGTGGAGGGCCTGGGAACAATTGGGAGCTATTTCAGGTTGACTTCTGCTTTCCTTTGACATACCTCTGTCATTTTGCCTTTTGAACATTTCCTTGCACTCTGGCACTCAGACTTTCGCGGGTTCAGAGAATATGGAAGTCTGAACTACTGCACTATGGCACTCCTATAGTTACTTTCCTGTAGTTTCTTTGAGGTCAGTAGAATAAAGAAAAGCTTCCTAGAATGACGTGTTACTCTTTACTGAACATTTTCACACATTTCTCAGGGTCAGAATCCCTCTGGGAACCTAGAGAGATTATTGCTCTCTTGGCTTCTACCAGTAAAAGAGCAGGTCAAAATCCTGTATTTTCTTTTCTCCGTGGAAGTCCGATCTGTGGTGTTTTAAGAGATTTTTAGACAGAGTGCAGGGTCAATAGTTTAGACTTCTACGTTTTCAGAATCTACAAGATTCTGAGTGCCAGAGTGAAATGTTCAAGAGATAAAATGATAGGAGTATGTCCAAGGAAAAGAGGAGTCAAGGCAAAACAGCTCCAAAAGGCTGAAAGTGAAACAATTTGGGCAAAAGTCTTAAATTAGGATTACAACACAAATCATAAAATAAATATCCCAAGTACCTACTGATATAAACAAATGACTTCATTAACAAATAAAAGGAGATAAGAGGCATCTCTCCTACAGAAACACTCCAAATAATTTATGTAAGTACTCCCCATTCAAAAAGGTGATGCTTATCTCTCCACCCCTTAAATGAGGGTTGTGCTTGGTGATTTACTTCTGAAGAGTAACCTATGAAAAAGGAGAAACAGGTAATTTTAAAAGGGGTTGGGGAATTGATGTGGAGGCCATAGTGGAAGCAAGTGTAAAAGGTTGCAGCCTGGCTGCCAAAGTTTTTGAATTTACCTGCAAGCACTGCCTGCCTTTAGCAATTGCAGGAGGCGTGGTGAGCTCCGCCATATGTAATGTGGATGCCGGACACAGAGTCATCATCTTCAACATATTCTGTGGAGTACAGGACACTGTGGTAGGGTAAGAGACTCACTTCCTCTTCTCATGGGTACAGAAAGAAACCAGTTATCTTTGACTGTGGCTCTCCACCATGCCACGTGCCATTCATCACTGGTTGCAAAGTAGACATGATGTCAGCACCGCTGCGCATCCTCTTTCCACCTGTCGCTGGTCAGCTTCTTCACATCCTCACCAGCCCGGAGAGGGCTGTGATGAGCGTGTGCTGCCGTCCATATGATTCAATTATCTCCCACAGGGTTCCTTCCACAATGCATGGGAATTATGGGAGCTACAATTCAATCTGAGATCTGGGTAGGGACACAGCCAATCTTAAACATTTGAATTTAAAAAAAATACTTATTTAAAAGAAAATACCATTTTTCATAAAGAACAAATGGGACAGAATAATGAAATATAGAATAGATTTTTCTTAAACTAAAAAAGAAATCATATAAACACCACTGGAAAGAGTCATCGTCATTTTAGCCAGAAGTTTGAAATGAAATCAACCACTATACTGTAAGGGTTTCATTTCTATTTTATTTTAAAATTAATAATTACTTTAAAACTTCTTATTAAAAAAGTATATCTAACAAAGAATAACCGAATTAGTTCTCCCATTGTAATAATAAAAATATTAATAACAGCACTAAGGATAGTGTTAATAACAATAATAATAACTAGCAGCATTTATTTCTTTCATTAAAAAACCTTTATCAGGCAATTTCTTTTTGCCAAGTATTATTGCAGGCACTATGGCTTTAGTAGCTAATGAAATAGGCAAATATCTCTATTTGTATGAAGCTTATATTTTGCCAAAATATTTACATAATGTTTACTATGTTCCAAGTATTCTCCTAATTACCATACATATACATACGTATTGACTTATTTAATCCTTTTAAATTGTCCTAAGATTTCGCACTACTTTTATTCTAATTTTATAATTGAGGAAAATGCGTTGTAATAAGTTTAAGTGATTTGAACAAGGTCACAGAGCTTAAACTGTAACCGAGTTTCAAATCCAAACAGCCCAACTTGATAGATGATAATTTTAGCCTCCACATTCCCCTCCAGCGTTTAGTCCCTCCTTGCTGGATTATTATTCTTCTATTATCACTGCATGCTGACATATAGTGGTGGCATTTGGCTATTTCAGTAGGGGGGGTCATGTGTTCCAGGGTCTCACTGATGCCCATGCACAAGGGAGAGGAGGGATTTCAGGATCAGTGGTCACAACTCAAGAAGGTTACATCTAATAAAGTGTTTTATTTATGAAGGCAAAAAGAGACCTTCACAGAAGAGGTAAAGATTCAGCAAAAACATTGGGTGGAGAGCACCAGCTGGCCATGGGAACATGAAAGTTCCAACAGGGAGCACCTGCAGTCTCTAGCTTCATTTTCAGAAGTGGGACTCACAGGTTATTTGGCTAGAACAAAATTCTTCACATAAACGCTAACAAAAATGTACTCAACTTATAGGTCCAGTGAAAATAAGAATGTAAGAGTAGGTAATTCAGAGGTAAATGCATTGAAAATAAATACTTTATTTTAAATAACAGTGGGCTAAAATAGCATGTAGCGTATTGTAAATTTCAACACTATTTTTGAAAGAAAGCATATATGATGTAAGAATAATAACATAACAATATTCTGGTAAGAAATGTCACATTATCCTAATTAAGATCAAAAGGTATATGAGTTAGTAGAAGAGATAAAAGTAGTAATATACTGAACTCTATTAGGTAAAGAAAAATAAAAATATTCTATTTTATTCTTTATTTGACTAACTAGAGGGATAGAGACTATAAAAAGAATTTTAAATATTTATATTTACTATATTAGTAGCAAAAATCAAAAACAAATAAATATGTTCTAAAAGAATTGATGAAAGACAAGAAAACATAATCAATATGACAAAAGCCAAAAACAAACAACAAAGGTAGCAAAGGTAAAAGAACAAAATATTAGGAAAAATATGAAAATACAGAGCACTAAATAACTTCATCTATTTGAAAATCAAAGATTCCCAGATGTGTTTTAAAATGCTGATTATAACTTGCACACTAAAAACTATGAGATAATTTTGCACAAATGAATAAATACAATTATAAAGAAATCAGAGTTTTGAGCTTTAAAAAAAATCACATAAATTAGAAAGGAATTAGGAAAAAAAGTCAAAAATTGACAAGGACTATTGTTTTCAATGAAAATGTAACTATTATAAACCACTCTGTTTCGAATTACTATGCATTAAAATGATTACTTTAATTCTTGACTATAGAAGTGTAACAAATTTTGAAATATTAGTGATACATAAATTAAAAATGCTTATTTCAAGGCAGTGTGATCTCAATTTCAAAAGCATCTTACATTAAGTACAATTTTAAGAAAATATTAAATAATCTTTGATGAGCTTGAGATGATTTTTATTGCTTTGTGCATCTATATATTTTTACAACTTTCATCTATGTTGATGAAAAAATATTAAATTTATTTTTTATTATTTACATAAGCAATTATGATTTAGAAAGTCATTCTACATGGTTTAACTACAATAGTGGAAGTTTGAATATAGGAAATACTGGTGGAAGAAGTGTTTTAGTTTAATTTTTTTTCTCTAATTCAAAATTCTAAGTCTTAATTTACATAAATAGCATGTTCTTTTATACAGATGTTTCAAGGGAGGATCCAAGATGGCCAAATAGGAACAGCTCTGGAGTGCAGTTCCCAGAAGAACAACGCAGAGGGTGAGTGATCACTGCATTTCCAAATGAGTTTTCACTGCCCACAGACCAGGAGATTTCAGGGCCAAAAAGTGCCATGAGTTTCCAACACAGCTGCTTCAGCTGGTGCTGTGGGTTGGTGCACAGAAACTCACAGAAATCTGGGAGGTCATTTCAATTGGCACCTGGAATGCCTGGGAAACAGAGCCCCCCATTCAACTGAAAGTGAGGGGCTGAGACAGGGAGCCAGCTGATCTGGCTCAGCAGGTACCACCCCCACAAAACAAGCAATCTGAAATGCTCTGGATTGAGAGTTTTGTGCAAGTGCTGAACCCAGGGCAGTTCAGCTCAGTGGGGGGAAGGGTGTCCGCCACTACCGAGGCAGTCTGCCAATACCAAGGCAGTTCTAACTGCATAAAGGCAGTTCACACAGCAGCTGGGCAGAGCCCGTGACAGCTCAGCAGCACCTCTGCTGACAGACTGTGACTAGACTATCTCTTTGTGGGGCAGGGCATCTATGAAAAAAGGCAGCAGCACATCAGGAACTTATAAATAAAGCTGAACCTTCCTAGGACAGAGCACCTGGGAAAAGAGGCAATTATGAGTTCCACTGCAGCAGACTTAAATGCACCTGCGCAGCAACTCTGCATGGAACAACATAGCTCCCAGCAAATCACTTGAGCTCCTATAAGGGACAGGCTGTCTCCTCAAGCAGCTCCCCGACCCCCATATACCCAAAGAGACACTTCATAAAGGAGAGCTCAGGCTGACATCTGGCAGGTACCCTTCTGGGACAAAGATAAAAGAAGAAGAAACTGGCAGCAACCCTAACTGTTCTGCAGCTCCCATGAGTGATCCCCAGACAAGCAGGGTCTGAAGTGGACCTCCAGCAGTCCTACAGCAGAGGGGCCTGACTGTTAGAAGGAAAACTAAGAAACAGAAAGAAATAGCTTCAGCATCAACAAAAAGAATGACCACTCAGAGACCCCATCTGAAAGTCACCAACTACAAAGTCTATAGGTAGATAAATCCACAAAGATGGGAAGAAACCAGTGCAAAAAGAATGAAAACACCAAAAACTAGAACATCTTTCCTCCTCCAAGGGATCACAACTCCTCACCACCTAGGGAACAAAGCTGGATGGAGAATGAATATGATGAATTGACAGAAACAGGCTTCACAAGGTGGGTAGTAACAAACTTCTCTGAGCTAAAAGAACACGTGCTAAAACAATGCAAAGAAACTAAAAACCTTGAAAAAAGATTAGATGAAATGCTAACTAGAATAAACAGCTTTGAGAAGAATATAAACAACTTGATGGAGCCGGAAAATACAGCATGAGAACTTCAAGAAGCATAAACAAGTTGAAAAGAAATGAACAAAGCCTCCAAGAAATATGGGATTATGTGAAAAGACCTAATCTACACTTGATAGGTGTACCTGAATATGACGGAGAGAATGAATCCAGCTGGAAAACACTTTTCAGGATATGATCCAGGAGAACTTCCCCAACCTAGTAAGGCAGGCCAACATTGAAGTTCAGAAAATACAGAGAACACTACAAAAATATTCCTCAAGAAGAGAAACCTCAAGGCACATAATCATCAGATTACCAGGGCTTAAATGAAGGAAAAAATACTAAGTGCAGCCAGAAAGAAAGGTCAGGTTACCCACACAGGGAAGCCCCCAGATTCACAGCAGATCTCTCCACAGAAACCCTACAAGCCAGAAGAGAGTGGAGGCCAATACTCAACATCCTTAAAGAAAAGAAATTTCGACCTAGAATTTCATAGCCAACCCAACTAAGCTTCATAAGAGAAGGAGAAATAAAATCCTTTACAGGCAAGCAATTGCTGATAGATTTCGTCAGTGCCAGTCCTGCCTTATAAGAGCTTCTGAAAGAAGCACTAAACAAGGAAAGGAACAACCAGTACTAGCCACTCTAAAAAATGTACCAAATGGTAAAGATCATCGACACAATGAAGAAAATGAGTCAACTAATGGGCAAAACATCTAGCTGGTATCAAACTGGCAGGATCAAATTCACACATAACAATATTAACCATAAATGTAAATGGGTTAAATGCCCCAATCAAAAGAAATAGACTGGCAAATTGGATAAAAAGTCAAGACCCATCAGTGTGCTGTATTCAGGAAACCCATCTCATGTGCAAGGACACACACAGGCTCAAAATAAAGGGATGGAGGAAGATTTACCAAGGAAATGGAGAGCAACAAAAAGCAGGAGTTGCAATCCTAGTCTCTGATAAAATGGACTTTGAACGAAAAAAGATCAAAAGAGACAAAGAAGGGCATTACATAATGGTAAAAGGATCAATGCAACAAGAAGAGCTAATTATCCTAAATATATATGCACCCAATACAGGAGCACCCAGATACATAAAGCAAGTTCTTAATGACTTACAAAGAGACTTAGACTCCCACATAATAATAGTGGGAGACTTTAACACTCTACTGTCAACATTAGACAGATCAATAACACAGAAAATTAACAAGGATATCCAGGAGTGGAACTTAGATCTGAACCAAACAGACCTAATAGAAATCTACAGAAATCTCCACCCCAAATCCACAGAATATACATTTTTCTCAGCACCACATTGCACCTACTCCAAAATAGACCACATAATTGGAAGTAAATCCTTCTTCAGCAAATGCAAAAGAATGGAAATAATAACAAACAGTCTTTCAGACCACAGGGCAATCAAATTAGAAGTCAAGATTAAGAAACTAACTCAGAAATGCACAACTTTATGGAAACTGAACAAATGGCTCCTGAACATTGACTGTATAAACAATGAAATGAAGTCAGAAACAAAGATATTCTTTGAAACCAATGAGAATGAAGATACCATGTAACAGAATCTCTGGGCACGTTTAAAGCAGTGTCTAGTGGGAAATTCTGGAGAATAAATGCCCATATGAGAAGTGAGGAAAGATCTAAAATCAACACCTTATCAACAAAATTGAAAGAGCTAGAGGAGCAAGATCAAAAGAACTCAGAACCTATCAGAACACACGAAATAGATCAGAGCAGAACTGAAGGAGATAGAGACACAAAAAAAACTTTCAAAAAAATCAATAAATCCAGGAGCTGTTTTTTTTTTTTTTTTAAGATCAACAAAATAGACAGACCACTAGCCAGATTAATAAAAAAGAAAAGGTAGAAGAATCAAATAGATGCAATAAAAAATGATATAAGGGACATCACCACCAATTGCACAGAAATACAAACCATCATCAGAGATTACTATAACAAGTCTATGCACATAAACCAGTCAACCTGGAAGAAATGGATAAATTCCAAGACACTTGCACCCTCCCAACCTGAACCAGGAATAAGCTGAAACCTTGAACAGACCAATAATTAGGGCTGAAGTTGAGGCAGCAATTAAGAGCCTACCAACCAAAAAAAGCCCAGGTCCAGACGGGTTCACAGCTGAATTCTACCAGACATACAAAGAGAAGCTGGTACCATTCCTTCTGAAACTATTCCAAACAATCCAAAAAGAGGGAATCTTTCCCAAATCATTTTATGAGACCAACATCATCCTGATACCAAAACCCGGCAGAGACTCAACAAAAAAGAAAACTTCAGGCCAATATCCATGATGAACATAGATGCAAAAATCTTCAAGAAAATACTGGCAAACCAATTGCAACTGCATATCCGAAAGTTTATCCATCACAATCAAGGAGGCTTCATCCTGGGGATGCAAGACTGGTTCAACATATGCAAGTCTATAAACGTAATCCATCACATAAAGAGAACCATAGACAAAAACCACATGATTATCTCAATAGATGCAGAGAAGGCCTTCAACAATATTCAACAACCCTTTATGCTAAAAACTCTCAATAAACTAGGTATCGAAGGAATGTATTTCAAAATAATAAAAGACATTTATGACAAACCTACAGCCAATATCATACTAAATGGGCAAAAACTGGAAACATTTCCTTTGAATTCTGGCACTAGACAAGAATGCCCTCTCTCACCACTCCTATAGTATTGGAGTATAATAGTATAGTATAGTATATAGAGTATATAGTATATGGAGTATATAGTATAATACTATAGTATATAGTATTGAAAGTTGTAAACGGAGCAATTAGGCAAGAAAAAATGACGTAAAGGTTATTCAATTAGGAAAGGAGGAAGTCAAATTGTCTCTGTTTGCAGACAACATGATTGTATATTTCGAAGACCCCGTCGTCTCAGCCCAAAATCCCTTTAAACTGATAAGCAACTTCAGAAAAATCTCAGGATACAAAATCAATGTGCAGAAATTAAAAGCATTCCTATACACCAAAACAGACTAACAGAGAGCCAAATCATGAGTGAACTCCCATTCACAATCACTACAAAGAAAATAAAATATCTAGGAATACAACTAACAAAAGATATAAAGGACCTCTTCAAGGAGAACTACAAACCACTGCTCAATGAAATAAGAGAGGACACAAACAGATGGAGAAACATTCCATGCTCATGGTTAGGAAGAAACAATATCATGAAAATGGCCATACTGCCCAAAGGAATTTATAGATTAAATGCTATCCCCATCAAGCTACAAATGACCTTCTTCACAGAACTGGAAAAACCAACTTAAACTTCACATGGAAGCAAGAGAGAGCCCTCATAGCCAAGACAATCCTAAGCAAAAAGAACAAAGCCAGAGGCATCATGCTACCTGACTTCAAACTATACTACAAGGCTACAGTAATTAAAACAGCATGGTACTGGTACTAAAACAGAGATATAGACCAATGGAACAGAACAGAGGCTTTGGAGGCAATGCCACATATCTACAACCATCTAATCTTTGACAAACTGGATAAAAGCAAGCAATGGGGAAAGAATTCCCTATTGAATAAATGGTGTTGGGAAAACTGGCTAGCCGTGTTCAGAAAACAGAAACTTGATCCCTTCCTGACAACTTACACTAAAATTAACACTAGATGGATTAAAGACTTAAACATAAGACCTAACACCATAAAAATCCTGGAAGAAAACCTAGGCAAAATCATTCCAGACATAGGCATAGGCAAGGACTTCAAGACTGAAACACCAAAAGCATGGCAACAAAAAACAAATTAGACAAATGGGACCTAATTAAACTCCAGAGCTTCTGTATAGCAATAGAAACTATCATTCGATGAACTGGCAACCAACAGAATGGGAAAAAAAAATATTTGCAATCTACCCATTTGACAAAGGGCTAATATCCAGAATCTACAAAGAACTAAAACAGATGTACAAGAAAAAAACAAACAAACCCAACCAAAACTGGACAAAGGATAGGAACAGACACTTGACAAAAGTGGACATACATGTGGCCAATAAACATATGAAAAAATGCTCATCATCACTGGTTCTTAGAGAAATGCAAATCAAAACCACATTGAGATACCACATCACATCAATTAGAATGGCAATCATTAAAAAATCTGGAGACAACAGATGCTGGAGAGGACGTGGAGAAAAAGGAACACTTTTACATTGTTGGTGGGACTGTCAATAAGTTCAACCATTGTGGAAGACAGTGTGATAATTCCTCAAGGACCTAGAAAAAGAAAGTCCATTTGACCCAGCAATCCCATTACTGGGTATATATCCAAATGATTATAAATCGTTCTATTATAAAGACACATGCATATGTATGTTTATTGTGGCACTGTTTACACTAGCAAACACCTGGAATCAACCCATCAATGATAGACTGGACAAGGAAAATGTGGCACATATACACTATGGAATACTATGCAGCCATAAAAAAGGATGAGTTCCTGTCTTTTGTAGGGACATGGATGAATCTGGAAACCATAATTCTCAGCAAACTGACACAAGAACAGAGAATCAAACACCGCATGTTCTCACTCATAGGTGGATGCTGACCAATGGGAACACATGGACACAGGGAGGGGAGTATCATACACTGGGGTCTGCAGGATGGGCCAGGGGAGGCACAGCGGGGGATGGGGAGGTCAGGGAGCAATAACATGGGAAGAAATGCCAGATATAGGTGATGGGGGGATGGAGGCAACAAACCACATTGCCATGTATGTACTTATGCAACAATCCTGCATGATCTGCACATGTACCCCAGAACCTAAAGATGATTTAAAATAATTCAAAAAGTTAAACATAAAAAAAAAAACCAGATGTTTCTAGTTTGTTAGGGAAATAAATTTGTGTTTTTACGGATCAAATGCACTGCTTAGGTAATAGGATGAAAGTCTGCTTTTGAGAAATTAAATAGTAAAAAAGAAGATAAAAGAGTGTATATAGTTATTCTAAACAGATATTTTTTATGTTATTTACTTTTATATCTACAAAATTTATCTTACTGATAAAGGAGGTACTTTCTTTGCTAAGAGCTGCACACTCGTCAGGGTCCCCTGGCTATAGAGAGAAGCTACCCTCTATGGGTCTCCTCTGAGTTGTTGATTGCTTAGTAAAGTTCCTCTTCATCTTGCTTACCCTCCACTTGTCTACCTACCTCATTCTTCCTGGTCACAGGACAATAACTGAAAGGTGGGACTGAAAAAGCTGTAACATAATAGATAGAGTAGGAACACACCTCCTGCTTACCACATTACAGTCAACAAGAAGAGAAGAGTGAAGGAGAGAAGAGCTGCAGCCCTTCAGGGAGCCCAGATGTAGCAGCTCCCTGAGCCAGCATTGTGATACCCTCTTTAGGGCTCTGCAGTTTCTGGTGTCTCCAAGATTCCGAGCAAAACTGCATTCCTGCATTCCTTGGTGTCAGCTGTGGAAGCTGCCTATGGTATGCCTGGCCCAACACAGCATTCCTGGGAGGTAGTGCCTGTGCAGAAACCTTGAGCTGCTCACGCCACTGCAGCTGGCATGCCTGGCTGTGCATAGTGGCTGCACCCCATGTTCTCTCATACACCTCTTGCTGCCACCTGCCTGGCTTCCCCTTGGCAAGTTTGGGATCCAGGCCAGTAGTGTGAGCCGACTGCTGCCTGATAGACCTGGTGGGCAAAAGGAGCCCAGTAGGCCAGAGCAAAACTCAGGCAGAGGCACCACTGGCCACAGAGGTTTCTGATTGGCAAAGCAACATCCCAAGAATCCCATCTCAAAACTACACATAAATGTCAATTAAGCAACTTTTAACCCTTTTTTAAAAACAAAAAGCCAACTAAGGGGAAATGGCAAATAAGTAAGAGAAGGTAGGATGTTTCTTTCTTGGAGAGATTCCTCAGGTTCCTTCCAATGAAAAATTGCAGAAAGTTAACTCAGGAGCAAGCTAGGGAAGACATGGCACTTAGGACCAAATGGATGGCTTCACCTCAAATACCAGCCAGGAGAACAGAACTTACAAGTTATTTTTCTAATAATGACCAGTTTTTGAGATGGGGGCAGTGAAAATCTAAAATAGAGTTTGATAAGTTGGGACACAACTGAATAAATATAAATAAATTACAAATAAAGTTATGGACTTCAGTTGGTATGCAATGCCAGATAATACAATTAACTAAATAATTCGTAATTAGGATAATATAGTAATAAGTTATATCTCCACATTCTGGTCTTGTTTTCCAGGTTTTGAAGACCTAACGTGATGTCCTACTTTGTTTATATGAAGTAAATACATAAAATATGTATAATAGGTGACCATGACATTGTATTCTAGCAATCTCTTGGTCCTGTGCTTTTTTCCCTATCATATTTTAATACATAGAACCATAACTTAATCTTTTTTAGACTTTATTTGCTTTACTAAGTAATACTTTGTGAGAGTGATCTGATCTCTAGAATATTTGTCTTTGTTATTAAACCTAATTCCTATTTCTTGTTTCTCCAAGTATATGTGTCTGTTTTTCTGCTCTTATATATTATTTGCATTTAAACTTCCAGGTCAGTTTCGTAGATTTCTTAACATCAACTTAAATTTCAAACACTGGAAACATAATAATCCTCCAATCTGGAAACTATTAAAAGTCATAATATATTCTTTTAAACAATTTTCATTCAGATCAGGGATAATTTTATTTCACTGTGCTGCTCTAAAGTTGTAAATTTGAGTCCCATATAAAGTGTTTCATGTTTTAACTCATAAGTATATACATAAATTTCTGAGTCATAACTATTAATTGACAGTGGCTATTTCTATCATGATTAAATGTTGTTACATATGGTCCTTTAATTTTATTGGTGAGATATATCTAAGTATTCAATACTAATTCTTAGCTACTTACGATATTTACAGCTACCATCACTACTGCAATCTGTGATTTGCTAGTCAGTTTCTATTGATTAGGACGTGAGTATCAATCCTTTAGAATTTTCTCTTGTTTCATTGCTTGTATGTTTTCCCCATTCTAAATCACTTGTAATAAATGCTACATTATACTTCTTCATCAAAGCTGTAGAATTGTGAGATGTGGAGTCATGGTTCAGAAGTGTATATTAGGCTCCCTTCTATTAAAAAAACAAAAGAAACCTAATAAAGGATGCAAGGATTGAAAATTCTAGACATCAAAAGACCAAGTTGTGTTGCTTTTAGGTGCCTCTCAGATTCCTCCAAAATTTTTCAGGAACTTTTTTTAAGGTAATGCCATCATAGTTGCTCTTAATTTATGTATTCTGAAGTTAGATGATTAGCAAATTTATCCCTATCACTTTTAGGAATTGCTGCAGACTCATTTATATCAACCTATTCTTCAATGTAATTCAGAGAAAGTACACCCTGGCTTACTTTCACAGTTCATGTTTATATCCTGCCTTTAAACACTGTTTATCTCATAAAAAGTCAGCATCTATTTTGATTGTACCCCTACAATCCATCCTCTAATTTCTTACACCCCCTTAAGAGTTATGAGTGGTCTTCCCTAAGTATTTTGTTTCTGTGATTCATAGAGCAGTTAACCTTTAAAATTTTCCACACAAAGTCCATAGCAAGCTATTTCGATATATTTACATTTGTTCAAACATTTCAATCTCCACAGAAACAGTTCAAGATGAACTCATATTAATAGTATTCTAAGTTCATGCATGAAAAAGTCACATCTTTTTATTAAGAGTTTTAATAGTCACATCTTTTTTATAAAGTCACACCTAGGCACATCTTTTAAAATTTCATAGTCACATCTTTTTATAAAAAGTTACCTACTAGTCGTTTACATCTCTAGGTATGTGCTATGGTTTGAATATATCCCCCTCCAAAATTTAGGTGTTGCCAATGTGACAGTATGAAGAGGTGAGGCCTTTAAGAAATGATTAGGTCATGTGGGCTGCCCCATTGCTGATCTAATTAAGACCTTTATTAAAGACGTTTCACTCTATGTTTATCTCTCTTGCCCTTCCGTCTTCAATATGTGAGGATACAGCATTTGTTCCTGCTGTTGAACACGGTAAGAAGATTCTTACCTGACCACAAAATGCTGGCAGCTTGCTCTTGGACTCCCCAGCCTCCATAACTGTAAGAAAATACATTTCTCTTCATAATAAATGAGCTAGTTTCAAGTATTCTGTTGTAGCAGAACAAATGTGCTAAAACACAATGCATGCCTGTAATCCCAGCACTTTGGGAGGCTGAGGCGGGTGGATCACGAAGTCAAGAGATCGAGACCATCCTGGTCAACATGGTGAAACCCTGTCTCTACTAAAAATACAAAAAAATTAGCTGGGCATGGTGGCGCGTGCCTGTAGTCCCAGCTACTCGAGAGGCTGAGGCAGGAGAATTGCTCGAACCCGGGCAGCGGAGGTTGCAGTGAGCTGAGGTCGCGCCACTGCACTCCAGCCTGGCGCCTGGTGAGGGAATGAGACTCTGTCTCAAAAAAAAAAAAAAAAAAAAAAAAAAGAGTATCAACTATGGGCTTTGTCATTATTTAACCCTGGGTTTGAATTCAGGCTTCAGCTCATGGCTTAACAACTCTAAATCTCAATTTTATAATCTGTATGAGGGAGATAATAATGCCATCACACAGGTTTGCAACACCAATTAAACAAGATTACAGAATGGAAAAGATAACATTGTACTCAACACATATTAGGCATTCAGTAAATGATAATTCCTTTTCTGCTTTTTCCCTTATTCCCAACCATTTTTTTTTTCAGTTCCTAAGGCTGCATTAGTGGTCACTTCATGAAAAATTATACATTTTGAATTATATTACCTTATTCAGAAATGCCTTGTACTCCTGGGGTTTCTGCTTAGGACATTGTATACAGGAATGGTTTCCATGTCTGGATACTTTCTGCTGCCACATGGCTCAAGAGACTGAACACTGGTTTGGGTGTAAAATATTCAAGGTTTATGGTTCTAATAAACAACATGTTCCTAGGAAAATGTGTCAAAAAGAATTTTCATGGTTGGCCAATATGACCGACTAGAAGCAGTTACTGTGTGCCACTCTCAT
>PVKV010017212.1:29849-48497 GCA_004027835.1 Alouatta palliata
AAAAAAAAAAAAAAAAAAAAAAAAAAAAAAAAAAAAAAAAAAAAAAAAAAAAAAAAAAAAAAAAAAAAAAAAAAAAAAAAAAAAAAAAAAAAAAAAAAAAAAAAAAAAAAAAAAAAAAAAAAAAAACTGGACCCACAGAGAATGGAGAAAAGCAAAGCAGGACAAGAGACCACCCAAAGCAACATGGAGCTAGGAGAAACTCCCCCACCCAGGAAGCAGTGAGGAAATGCAAGACATGGAAACCCACACTTCTCCCAAGGATCTTTGCAACCCTCGGGTCAGGAGATCCACTCATGGACTAGCTCCACCAGGGCCTTCAGTCTGACACACAGAGCTACATGGAGTCCCAGCAGAGCAGCTGCTCAGGCGTGCATAGAGACCCAGATACCTGGGCTTTCTGGCAAAAGTAGCTGAGCCGCAACTCTGGCAAAACGGAAGGTTAGATCCCCATGCATACCCTTAGGAAAAAGGCTGGATCCAGGGGACTGAGCAGCAACAGTCGGCAGGTCTCACTTCCACATTACCTGACAGGATAAGGTACCCTGCCTTGGAGCTGCTACCAGCCACCAACAGCAACACCACAGCTGTCTGAAATGAAACACCCAGAGGGAGTGGTGGGCCGCTGTGTTTTCTGCTTGGGTGACTTAGCTGTTCCAGCCTTCAGGTTTTGGAGAGTGTGGGGTGACCAGGGACTGGAATGGACCCTCAGCATAGCACTGCTGCTCTATACAAATGTGGACAGACAACATTTTACAAAAAATAGGAAGCATACTGGAGCTACAAGCCCAGGCAAGAGCCCACCAACTGACCAATAAGCCTAAGTGTCACTAACTGGGTCATATTCCAAACCTTCAACAGGAAAATATCTCACTAACACACGCCCCTGTAAAACCAAAGACAAGAAGTCAGTTTCAAATACTCTACACAAAACCTCAGCCCTGTGAAAACATCCATAAAATAATCTATTGACAGCACTCAATCTACACTGCAGTTAAAGGAATAGGTACATACAGAAGTGTGAAAGCACCAATGCAAGAACTCCAGTAACTCAAATGGCCAGAGTGTCGTTAGTCCTCTAAATGACTCCATCAGTTCTCCAAAAAGAGTTCTTAATCAGGCTGAACTGAATGAAATAACAGAAACAGAATTCAGAATATGAATAGGAAGGAAGATTCTTGAGATTCAGAAGAATGGCAAAACCTAATCCAAGGAAAATAAGAACCACAGTAAAATGACACAGGAGCTGAAGTATGAAATAGTTGGTATCAAAAAGAACCTAACGGATCTGACAGAGCTGAAAAACACAACACAAGAATTTCACAACGCAATCACGAGTGTTAACAACAGATTAGACCAACCTGAAGAAAAAAATCTCAGAACTTGAAGACTGGCTCTCTGAAATGACAGTCAGACAAAAGTGAAGACAAAAGAATGAAAAGGAGTGAACAACCCTCCAAGAAGTAAGGGATTATTTAGTGAGGTCAAATTTACAAATCATTGGCATCCCTGAAAGGGAGGGGGAGAAAACAAACAACTTGGAAAATGTATTTCAGGATACTGTGTATGATAACATTCCCAATATTGCTAGAGAGACCAAAAGTCAAATTCAGGAAATACAGAGAACCCCTGAAAGACTGTATGTATGTAAGAAGATCATCCCTAAGACACATAATCATCAGATTTTCTAAGGTCCAAATGAAAGAAAGAATATCAAATGCTCTTGATTTTGTTTGCTAATATTTTCTTGAGGATTTTTAAATCTATGTTTTATAAGTGATATTGGTTTTTTATTTTCTTATGGTACTTTGTCTTTGATATCATGATAATTCTGGCCTCATAGAATTAGTTTGGAATTGTTCCCTTCAGTTTTTTGGAAGAGTTTAAGAAATATCAGTGTTAATTCTTTAAACCTTGGTAGAATTTACTGATGAAATTATCTAGTCCAGGACATATCTTTTATGATAGATTTTTGATCACTTATTTAATTTTTCACTTGGATCTTTGATATATTTTCTATTTCTTTTCATGTTATTTTAAATAATTTGCATGTTTCAAGGGATTTTTTTCCACTTCTTCTAGATTATATAATGTGTCAACCTTCACAGTATTTGTTTATAATCCTCTTCATCTCTATAAGTTCAGTAGTAAGGTCCCTGTTTTTATTTCTGATTCTAGTTATTTGCATCATCTCCAATTCATTTTCATGGTAGTTAAAGTTTTGTCAATTTTGTTGACCTTTTCAAAGAACAACATTTTGGTTTCATAAATTTTCTTTATTTCTCTGTTCTCTAACCTTTATCATTTCCTTTCTTCTGCTAGTGTTGGTTTTGTGTGCTTTTATTCCCTGGATTTTTCAAGGTATAAATTAGGTTATTGATTTGAGAGTTTTCTTCTTTTCAAATGTAGGGATTTATAGCTATAAATTTCTCTCTGAGCAAAGCATGCACTGCATCCTATAAATTCTGAGGTGCTGTGTTTTCATTTTCATTCATCTTTGAATATATTAGAATTTTGCACGTGCTTTCTTCTTTAATACATTGATAATATGAGTGTGTAAATATCCACATATTTTTTATTTTTTCCAGCTTTTCTCCTCTTATTTATTTTAAAGTTTGTCACTTTGTGGTCAGAGAAGATACATTACATGATGTCTACCTTTTAAAATTTATCCAGCCTTGTTTTTCATTTACCATATGGTCTACTGCAGGGAGTACACTTGAGAAGAAAATAGACTCAAATAGAGTTCAGAGTTTCAAAATAATCACTTCAGATAATTTTTGCCATACAATTGTTACCTAAATGAGGAGACAGAATCCTGGCACTTCCTAGCTACACCATATTCTCTGATATCACTCTGTTGCTGGATTAGTCCATTTTCACACTGCTGATAAAGACATACCTGAGACTGAGCAATTTACAAAGAAAAGATTTAATGGAGAACTCACAGTTCTATGGCTGGGGAAGCCTCACAATCATTGCAGAAAGCAGGGAGGAGCAAGTCACATCTTACGTGAATGGTGGCAGGCAAAGAGAGAGCATGTATAGGGAAACTCCCATTTTTAAAGCCATCAGATCTCCTAAGACTTATTCACTATTACAAGAACAGCACAGAAAGACCTGCCTCCATTATCCAATTACCTCCCACCAAGTCCCCTTCCCACATACATGGTGTTGAAATACAGTCAATTTTTAAATTGATAGTACAGTCAATTTTTAAAAAGTCAATTTTTAAAATACAGTCAATTTTTAAAAAGCAAACAGAGTAAAAGACTTAGATTTGTTAAAAAGTCAATATGCAAACAGCAAAAACAAAAAAACAAAACTCAATGAGTTAGTTAATAGGATAATGAATATTAAAACCGTAATGACCACTATAATGACAAGCATGACCAAATGTTGGCAAGGAACACTCAAATCCCACCCTTCCAACTGTTTGAAAATGTACCATAAATTGCTGTTAATTATAGTTGCCCCTTAATGATGTAGAACATATTCCTCCTATTCAGCTGTACTTTTATATCCATTAACCAATATTTGACCATCCCTCCCTCCTACCCCCGCATTTCTCCACTTCTACTAAATATTATTCTATTCTCTATTTCCTTGAGATCGACATTTTTTAAGCTACCTTACCTGAGTGAGAATGTGCTTGTCTTATATCACTTAACATAGTATGCTCCAAGCTCATTCATTTTTGCCACAAGTAATAAAATTTTATTCTGCTTTATGGCTGAATTGTATTCCATTATGTATACATACATTTTCTTTATCAGTTTTATCTATTCAGCTGTTAATGTCCACTTAGGTGGATTCCATATCTTAGCTATATTGAATAGTGTTGCGGTATAACTCTCTGAGTGTCTGTACATGATGTACACCTCCAGTATTGCAAACGATGCAAATGTGAAATACGTAGCGTGAAGAATTGGCACAATGTGTGAAGGCCCAGAACTTGTGTAGGATTTAAACATTTGTCAGGGGAGATTTCTTGCATTTTTCATCTACATTTTCACTTCTGTGATCTTCAAAACACTCATTGCGCTTTTATTTGGAGAGTGGTTGCTACGAATTTTGCAAGTACATGGTGTCCATGTGAAAGTCTGGTTATAGCTAGACCATTGCAATTAAATGATTTTCTGCTTTCAGGGCATCAGTAACAATTGAGTTTTAAATTATTATCTTTCCCCATTAAGTAGCCTCATACACTTAACTTATCACAGCCTTTTTATGAAGAAACGATTTCACTGATCTCTTCCATTGTTCCGTAAATAATACAGTAAGAAGAAATATTTGACTTCCCTAATACCAAAACTGTGTTAGTTAAGGTTCTCTAGAGAGACAGAAACAACAGGATTTATGTACAGATATAGGAGGGGATTTTATTAGAGGAATTGGCTCATGTGATGATAATAGCTAAGTCTCATGATAGGCCATCAGCAAGCTGGGGACCCCAGGATGCTGATAGCCAAGTCTGAAGCTTCAGATCCGGAAAAGTCAATGGTATAACTCTCATCCCAAGGGAGAAAGCCTCGAGATCTGGAGAGTTATTTGTGTGAGTTCTGGAGTCCAAAGCCTGGCAAGTCTGGAGTTCTGATGTTGAAAGTGTGAGTGTGTCCCAGCCCTCAAAGAGAGGATAATTTGCCTTCTGTATTTGTTCTCCCTGGGCCCCCATCTGATTAGAAGGTGCCCATCAACACTAAGGGCTGATTTTCCCACCTAGTGCACTCAGACTCACACAATCATCTCCTCTGGAAACACTGGCAGACATGCCCCAAATAATGCTTTACCAGGTTTCTGGGTATTCCTTAATCTAGTCAAGGTGATACTTAAAATTAAGTCCACAAGTCTATTCCTTTTCAACATGGCACCCATACATATCTTTTAAAACTATACTTAATTTCCAAATAAAGACAGTAACAAGGCCGGGTGTGGTGGCTCTCACCTGTAATCCCAGCACTTTGGGAGGCCGAGGCAGGCGGATCACGAGGTCAGGAGTTCAAGACCAAACTGGTCAACATGATGAAACCCTGTCTCTACTAAAAAATACAAAAATTAGCTGGGCATGGTGGCTCATGCCTGTAATCTCAGCTACTTGGGAGGCTGAGGTAGAAGAATTGCTTGAACTGGGACCCAGGAGGCGGAGGTTGCAGTGAGCCAAGATCACGCCACTGCACTCCAGCCTGGGCTACAGAGCTAGACTCCATCTCAAAAAAAAAAAAAAAAAAAAGGCAATAACAAGGTAATATTTCTGCCTGACATCATATGCCTAACATAATGCAACTATCCTGCATACAAATGAAAACACATCTGTCCCTTCTCCCAAATTTTGGCATTCAGTATTTCACCATTCATCTATCAAAAGTGTTATTTTCAGGAGTTTAAACATTAAGGACTTCAGACTTCAGGGATTTTCATCTTTCTGGATTCCAACATTACGGGATTACGGTGTTCAGAACTGTGAGAGGTACCACAGGAATAAATCCATCAGATTATTACCCCTGTACTGGGATTACTTTCCGGCATTTTCTTCACTGTTTACCTGAGTTCTCCTGAGAGACTGAACTTCCACTGCCAACAGTGGCAGCTGGATTAGCAAAACACCTTTCAGTGACTTTGTTTCTTTGATTTTAACCCCCTTACTTTCTTATTTACATTTACTTCAAAATAAACTATATCTGCATTCAATGTTTATCCCAGAGTCTGCCTCTGTAGTTACCCCAACCAAGGAAGGACATATTTCTTAAATCTTTACCAACATGTCATATTAGAAGATTGTAATGTGAACATCATTAGGTAATTGTGAAACCTTACAGAAAAATTCAATTTGAGATATACTTCTGGTCTTGCTAAGTGGTCAATTTAGTCCAGAAGGAGTTAATACTCTGGACTTTTCAACACTGTAGTTTATTTATATGTCTAATGAGCACATAAATGCATTATTCAAATGTCTCAGAATTAAAGCTGAAATTGCACTTTTTTTTCCAGGCTCTATCATGCAAAGATTTATATGTAACTAAAATGTATATTCTCTATAGTTAATATTTCAAACTGAAAACCTTATTTCCTAACTTGATCTTAATACTATATAAGTGCTCAGAAATTTGAAGAAATTTTTGAGAATATTCAGTTCAGTATAATATATTATCTGGTTTATATATTATATTGAATATATAAACCATGTAAACTCCAGAGGTTGAACCAGGAAAACCAAGAAAATGTCTTTTCCCGTGAATACCAGCCTTTGGTTTGCTGATTCTGTGTTCATTACTCTCAGGTGCTAATAGCTAACTATTGTCTTCTCAATTGAATCAAGAATTAGCTGAAGCCAATTCAAGGACTGCATTAAAATTAAGAAAATTAATTAGGTGGTGCTGACAAAACAGACACAAGGAAGGGACAACATCCTCCTTTCGATTTCATAAACACTTGCATATGGCAAGATTTGCTAGCAAGAGACATATTTTTCTTTAAACAACATATTATAGCTTTAAGATTTGGAAGGATTTGGGTTTTGTCTCATTTGTAGTTGATAAACCTGGAACAGATAGTTGGAATTATAATCATTAAGAGTACATGTACTGAGAAGAATTGCTGGGTTTCACTCCTAAGTGAAACTTCTGCTTTTCACCTTTACTATCTTGGGCAATATATTTACCCTATGATAACCCATTTTTTAATCATCTGTAAAATAGTGATATAATGAGTTGTGTAAGGACTACAAATCATGACTACTAATTATTTAAAATAATACCTTATTTCTGCCAGGTAGGCCAGGAGGCTGGAGATTCAGGAAAGACCCAATGTTTCAGGATTTTCTCTTGCTCAGAGGAGGTTAGTCTTTGTTCCATCCAGGCCTTCAACTGATTGGGTGAGGTTAGTCTTTTTTCCATCCAGGCCTTCAGCTGATTGGATGAGGTTAGTCTTTGTTCCATCCAGGCCTTCAGCTGATTGGATGAGGTTAGTCTTTGTTCCATCCAGGCCTTCAACTGATTGGTTGAGGCCCACCCACTTTAGGGAAGGCCATCTGCTTTACTTAGAGTCTACTGATTTAAACATTAATCTCATTCAAAAACATGCTCACATAAACATCCAGAATAATGCTTGACTTCACATCTCTGCTCAACCAAGTTGACAAATAATATTAACCATCACAGCTACTTATATTCACATTGTTGAAACTGCAAGGAAGGCAGAGCCTGATGCACACATTATGACAGCTGTGATTTTATTGTGTCCCCATGTCATTTAAGCTTCATGAAAACAGGGATTTTTCTCTTTTTTATCACTTCCATGTTTCCAGTGCCTACCACATATGACATGCTCAGTAAAATAAAAATATGTTGACCAAAATAAATAAATAACTGGAAATAAAATAGCACTTGACTGTAGTGAATTCTTATAGTTTTACGTTGCCTTCATATCCATTTCAAATACAACTTTAACTATCTCATACCCAAAGCAAGGTTCAGTCACACTTGACACACTTTCCAGTTCCACATGACACCCAAAGAGCTCAAGCCGGTGGCCAGGGCTAAGAATTTAGAGCCATCTCTCCCACTTAGAAGACTGGGTTCTCTGTTTTCCCATCATTGCTTTAAATGGACAATTCAGCCAGTCATTTGCCCTCAAACGTAAAGTGACCCACAGCCTGACCCTTATCTATACTGCTAATTGCCACAGGACTCCTTCTCTCTCTGCCTGACTCCTGTCTTGTGTGACCTGTGGCAGAGGACTGTCCTCCTGACTAGGTATGCCCTCCCTGCCTAGGATATTTATAAGTGAAAACCTTTGAACTCGCTTCCTATTGCCATGGTATCTTGAATTTACACCTTTTATCTGAGGAACCAGGGGCTAGCCTTGGTCGAGTTTTCCCCGGATGTGAGGTGGAAGGGAAGACAAGGTCAGGGTCCCCATGCCAGAGGTACGGTCACGTAGGCATAAACTGGATATGGATCAGACAAAAGCTACACGGTGTCAGCCAGTATCAACAAGTTTTCTGTGTGAGGGACACCTGGCCATAGTCATGGATCAGAAAACTAATCATGAGATCATCTGCCAAGTCAAAGGAGTATCCCAGGAAAGCATACCATCAACACTCAAGCCCAGCTCCCCTACATTTGCCCTTAGGGCAGGATTGCTGGCTTCTTTGGTACCAGAACCCTAATTTAGCTGGGAGCTCTAGAAACACCAACAAATTGTAATGTTTAATACTTCAACATAGAAATAACAAAAAATTAAAACAATAAAATAACATATCCTCTAAAAATGTACAAATTTATCAGGAAAATTAATAGTTATATTTATATTTAGCAGTGATAGATGAGATAGTAATTATAAAATTTGCCAAAAAATATCCGTGCAGAAGTAGAGCTTAGCAAATGCTTAGTAACAATTTCAGTACTATTTGTAAACATTCCCAAGATCTTCCTAAAATAACTAAGTAAAAATAAGCTCAAGGCAAATTAAAATAGATAAAATTAATGATTCGTGTGAAGAAAGTAATGTTTTAAGTTTACTAAACTTGTTGTTTATACTTCCTTTTAAATGTCACAATGAAAACTGTTTCAATTCATTTAGGCTGCTGTAATCCAATACCATGCACTGAATGGCTTTATAAACAACAGAAATTTCTACAGGCTGCCATGTCCACCGTCAAGGAGCAGGCATATTTGGTGTGAGGTAAGGGCCTGCTTCCTGGTTCACAGAAGGGTACCTTCTTGCTCTGTCCTCATACAGTAGAAGGGATAAGGCAGCTCTCTGAGGCCTTTTTTCTTTTTAAATAAGGGCACTAATTCCATTCACGTGGGCTCAGCTTTACTGATCAAATCACCCCCCTCAAAGGCTCCAGCTCCTAATACTATCATATTGGTGATTAGATTTCAACATCTAAATTTTGGGAGGACATAAAAACATTCCGTCCATAGCAATAATTATCATTTACATTTTATTTAGACACATTTTGAGTTGGGATTCTATTCACCCTACTTAGTCTAGAATTATTGATTGCATGTGAAGGGTCAAAGACAGGGAGAATTCCAGGGTGATTTCCATGTTTCTTGTTGGGCAGCCAGCTGAACGTAATGCCACTGACAGTATAGGGAATGCAGATGTTGCAAGAAACAAAATGCACTTAGTTTTTCACTTGTTGAAGATGAGATACCTTTAAAGATAGCCAGCTTGAAAAAGTCCATCTGCCTCTTAAATAAATGTTCAAAAGTTGTTGTATAGTATTTAGTTAAATAAATATCAAAGCTATTCCAAAATAATGGAATAGAGGTTCTAAAAATTAAAGGATTCATAATCAAAAAAAATATTGGAATGCACTGGATACAATAAATCCTTCTTAGGTCCAGATGTCACATCAGCATACTAAAGGCACTGAGAAAACCTGGATTTAAACAATCATATATGGGCCAAATATGGTGGCTTATGCTTTGAGAGGCTTGCTTGAGCCCAGGAATTCAGGAGCATGGGCAACACAGGAAGATCTCATTATTTACCAATAAATAAATAAATAAATAAATAAATAACTGATTGTGGTGGTGTGCACCTGTGGTTCTAGCAACCTGGGAGGCTGAGGTGAGAGGATCACTTGAGCTTGTGAGGTCCAGCTCCAGGAGGCTGAGGTGAGAGGATCCCTTGAGCTCCTGAGGTCCAGGCTGCAGTTAGCCACGACTGTGCCACTGCACTCCAGCTTGGGTGACAGAGTGAGACAATATCTTAAAAAAATAAATAAATAAAACACCTATATATGTGGTTACATAAGTTATATTGTTATGTTTAACTTACAAAATAAGAACTTGGCCAAACCAAAGTGGATTTGACTTTCTAGGACAGATTCATTTTGTAATTTTAATAGAAGCCATGAGAACTGCAAAAAAAAAAAAATAAAAGAAAAATCTTTTACTACTGCCTCCCTATTCCCTTCTCAAGACAATACTACCAAACAGGTATATTTCCCAAAAGTCATTTCAGTCCTTGGCTTATGAGAGCTCTTCTTCACATATTGAAGACTACGGAGACTTCCCGTCCTCATTGCAACTCGTTGAAGGTTAATCAAAATGCATTTTTTTCACAACACAAATTCAGTTTTTTTAATAGCATCTCTTTGGACAAAATTACTATCAAGCTTCATTCCTCACTGGAAGCCAGTTAAATGAGCAGGTGCAGCACTGACTTTCAGTAGAAACACTGAAGATCCAGCAGCACACCAGGGCAAAATTGATGGTCTAAGATTTCTCCCAGAAATTATGCAAATGTTGCATGCTCCCTTTATATCTGCAAAGCAGATATATGTTTCTTAGGATGGTGCACACAGAATTTTGTGGCATTTAGTTTGGAAAAATTTGAACAGTCACAATTCATTACTTCCTACCTTCTAGGACAGGATAAAATGTTCATGAAATATATTGTGTTAGACTCCTTCAGTCCTATGGAGGGAAGTTTGGACAAGTGTTTTCTCACATAAATACACCCTATTTCCATCATAAAATATATTTAGTCATCAGATTTAATGGAACTTACCTTCCTTCATTTTACAGTTATGATTTGGGAAAGTCAAATAATAGAAAACCTGAGTGAGTTTATGATTTGAATGCATTCCCTCCAAGTCCCAGATGTTGAAACCTAATTACCAAGGTGACGTGATTGGAAGTTGGAGGCTCTGCGAGGTAACTGGGTCATGAGGGCTCTGCCTTTATGAATTGTATTAGGGCTCATGAACTGTAAAAGGACTTGGTGGGGAGAGTTTGTTCCTTTTTGCTCTTCTCCCTTCTGCCACGTAAGGACATAGAATTCACTCCCTTCAGAGGATATAGCATCAGGATTTCAGCTTGAAAGCAGAAAGCAGCCTGCATCTTCGACTTCCCAGCTTCCAGAATTGTGAGATAATAAATTTCTGTTCTTTACAAAATTCCCAATCTGTGATATTTTGTTATAGCAGCACAGACTACACCATTGAGCTAGAATTTAAGCTTTTTAAATATGAGTGCTATAGGATTCATTTATATGCTTCATTGAAATATCAAAAGCTGATAAAGGCATAAATTGTATTAAAATGAACTACACTATAAATGATTTGAAACTATCAAGGAAAAATGAGAACCAAACATGTTTATTTGCTGTTCATGTTGTTTGACCTTCAGAGAAGCTATTCAGCTTATGAAATCCTCAGCAATAATTTAAATATAATCTCCTTTTCCTAAGTTTAGAAAATGTTTTGCATGAAATTTGAAAATATGATACCTCAAACCTACTATCTACTATCATTAGGATTGAAAATATTCCACAGGTTTAAAGGCAGGGAAGGTAGGAAAGTATGAAGCTGATTTTAGGGCAGGGTTGATGTGAACATAACACCAAGAGCAGAAAACATTTAAAAAACTATTAAAGTTTTAAAAATTTGTAAGAGGGTCCCAAGAAATGAATAAGCTTTAAATGCTCAACTGAATTTGTAGAATAGAAAAGAAGTACTCAGGCAATACATATAGAGCAGCCATAGATTTCATCATTGACTTCATGTAGGACACAAAATTTATCGACATAATGACAGATGTCTGAGCATGAAAAATAGGGAGTGCTATGCCAAAGCATAGCTTCAGATAACCTGCAACAAAGGTGTGAAGTGATGTTAGAATATTACACTTTGATATTTAATAAAGAGAAATGGACAGCTTAATCTTTATGTTTCTCAATTCCACCGTTTAGGAGCCCAATACAGTGGAAATATATTAAAAACAATGGGAGATACAGATTTCTCTCTAAAGTAATATTTTAGAAAGATGCAAAACATGGTTTTTAAATATTTTGTCCAAAATCACAGAAATATGTAAACTGTGAAGAAAAGAGAAAAAGAAAAGCATCTTCATTGGACAAAAGCAATCATACTTAACAATTTGGTTTTCATAAATGATTTCAACATTTATGTAATGCATTTTAAAGTAGAAATGAAAACACCCAAAAGGATTCATACTTTTGAAAAATATAATAAAATATGTGAATTAAGATGCATTTGTTTGTATGTCCAGTAAAATGTTTTATACATGCAGATCATGCAAATTTGTTGCATAAGTACATTCATGGCAAGGTGGTTTGCTGCCTCCATCCCCCCATTGCCTATACCTGACAGTTCTCCACACATTATTCCTTCCCACCCTCCCTTCCACTATCCCTCGCCTAGCCCCCACCAATGGACCCCAGTGCACACACAGAGTGCTTCCCTCTCTGTGTTCACGTGTTCTCATTGTTGAACACCTGCCGATGAGTGAGAACATGTGGTGTTTGATTTTCCGTTCTTGTGTCAGTTTGCTGAGAATGGTGATCTGCACATGTACCCCAGAATCTAAAGTATAATTTTTTTAAAAAAGCCCCAGTGGACTCCGGTGGGCCCTCAAGGTTAAGAGCTCTGCTGAACAGAGTAGACTCAGAAACTATTAGTTGAATGAACAGAGAAATAAATATATATGGCTCTCTAAATATTCCAAAGACTACAGACTGTGTGCAAAATATGTTATTTTCACTTGCTAAAAATATAAAATAATTAATGACATTAATGGGGATGTTGACATGGCCTCAGCAAAGAGATATTTGGGTTTTCTTAAATATCAAGCATAGAAAAAACCAGAATCAGACCTGGAAAGTATGGAAACCCAAGCCAACTAATTCATGACAAAAGTATGCTAGAAAGAAACAATGGCAACCTCTCAAAAAATAAAAATAAAAATAAAACCTTTTATAATAGCATGTTTGCAAACATTTTAAACATTTGTTGTCTAAAGGTACAATAGAAGGATAATGAAATATAGAATAAAATGGTCAAACAATGGAATATTCAATCAAAAAAAGCTTCAAATGAGTTTCAAAGATCAGAAAAGTGCTCTTTTCATAAAGTTCAAAAGCAACATAAAGACCTGTGTACATGGTGCCATTCATAAATTTAGCATATCCATAATACATCAGAAGTTGGCAAAACTTTTCTATACAGAGCCAGATGGAAAATATTTTAGACTTTGTGGTCATGTGCTATCTGTTGCATATAATCAATTATGCAACTTTACCATTGTAGAGTGAAAGCAGCTTTAGAAAATGCATAGACAGAGAATCCAAGATGGCTGAATAGGAACAGCTCAGGAGTACAGTTCCCAGCAAGAACAACGCAGAGGGTGAGTGATCACCGCATTTCCAAGTGAGTTTTCACTGCCCACAGATCAGGAGATACCTGGGCTGAAAAGTGCCATGAGTTTCCAGCATGGCTGTTGCAGCTGGTGCTGTGGGTTGGTGCACAGAAACTCACACAAATCTGGGCAGCTGTTTCAACTGGTGCCTGAAATGCCTGGGAGACACAGCCACCCATTCAACTGAAAGGGAGGGGGCTGAGACAGGGAGCCAGGTGATCTGGCTCAGCAGGTACCAGCCCCACAAAACAAGCAATCTGAAGAGCTCTGGATTGAGAGTTTCCCAGCAAGCACAGCTGGGCCCAGGATGGTCTAGCTCAGTGGGGAGAAGGGTGTCTCCCTCTACCAAGGCAGTCCGCCAACATTGAGGCAGTTCTAACTGTACCTCTATAAACAACACCTCAAGAGAGTTCACACAGTGACTGGACAGAGACCATGACAGCTCAGCAGCACCTCTGCTGGCAGACTGTGACTAGACTATCTCTGTGCTGGGGAGGGCATCTATGAAAAAAGGCAGTAGCATCTCAGGAACTTATAAATAAAGCCCAAACTTCCTAGGACAGAGCACCTGGGAAAAGGGGCAGTTATGAGTTCCACTGCAGCAGACTTAAATGTACCTGCCCAGCAGCTCTGCAAGGAACAACAGATCTCACAGCACTTGAGCTCCTATAAGGGACAGACTGTCTCCTCAAGCAGCTCCCCAACCCCCATATACCCAAAGAGACACCTCATAAAGGAAAGCTCAGGCTGACATCTGGCAGCTACCCTTTTGGAACGAAGATAACAGAAGAAGAAACTGGCAGCAACTCTCTGCAGCCCCTGTAGGTGATCCCCAGGCAAGCAGGGTCTGGAGTGGGCCCATAGGACTCCTGCAGCAGAGGGGCCTGAATGTTAGAAGTAAAACTAAGAAACAGAAAGAAATAGCTTCAACATCAAGAAAAAGGACGCCCACTCAGAGACCCCATCCAAAAGTCACCAACTACAAAGACCACAGGTAGACAAAGCCACAAAGATGGGAAGAAAACAGCTCAAAAAGGATGAAAACACCAGAAAGCCTCCCCTCTCCAAGGGATCACAACTTCTCACCAGCTAGGGAACAAAGCTGGATGGAGAATGAATCTGATGAATTGACAGAAACAGGCTTCAGAAGGTGGGTAATAACAAACTTCTCTGAGCTAAAAGAACATGGACTAACCCAATGCAAAGAAACTAAGAACCTAGAAAAAAGGTTAGATAAAATGCTAATAAGAATAAACAGCTTAGAGAAGAATATAAACAATTTGATGGAGCTGGAAAACACAGCATGAGAACTTCAAAAATCATACACAAGTTTCAATAGCTGAATCGACCAAGAAGAAGAAAGAATATCAGAGACTGAAGAACAACTCAATGAAATAAAACGAGAAGGCAAGATTAGAGAAAACAGAGTTAAAAGAAATGAACAAAGTCTCCAAGAAATATGAGATTATATAGAAAAACCTAATCTACATTTTATAGGTGTACCTGAATGTGACAGAGAATGAATCCAAGCTGGAAAACACTCTTCAGGATATTATCCAGGAGAACTTCCCCAACCTACCAAGGCAGGCCAATAATCAAGTCCAGGAAATACAGAGAACACGACAAAGATATTCTTCAAGAAGAGCAACCCCAAGGCACATTATCATCAGATTCATCAGGGTTGAAATGAAGGAAAAAATACCAAGGACAGCCAGAGAGAAAAGTAGGGTTACCCACAAAGGGAAGCCCAACAAACTCACAGTGGATGTCTGAGTAGAAACCCTACAAGCCAGAATAGAGTGGGGGCCAATACTCAACATCCTTAAAGAAAAGGACTTTTAACCTAGAAATTCATATCCAGCCAAACTAAGCTTCATAAGTGAAGGATAAATAAAATCAACTATAAACAACCAATTGCTGAGAGATTTCATCACCACCAGGACTGCCTTATAAGAGCTCCTGAAAGAAGCACTAAACAAGGAAAGGAACAACCAGCACCAGCCACTGCAAAAACATATCAAATGGTAAAGACCATGGACACAATGAAGAAAATGTGTCAACTAATGGGCAAAACATCCAGCTAGCATCAAACTGGCAGGATCAAATTCATACATAACAATATTAACCCTAAATGTTAATGGGCTAAATGCTTCAATCAAAACACACAGAATGGCAAATTGGATAAAAAGTCAAGACCCATGGGTGTGCTGTATTCAGGAAACCCATCTCACTTGCAGGGACACACATAGGCTAAAAATAAAGGTATAGAGAAAGATTTATGAAGCAAATGGAGAGCAAAAAAAAAGCAGGGGTTGCAATCCTAGTCTCTGATAAAATGGACTTTAAACCAACAAAGATCAAAAGAGACAAAGAAGGGCATTACATAATGGTAAAAGGATCAATGCAACAAGAAGAGCTAACGATCCTAAATGTATACACACCCAATACAGGAAAGCCTAGATACATAAACAAGTTCTTAATGACCTATAAAGAGACTTAGACTCCCACACAATAATAGTGGGAGACTTTAACACTCCACTGTCAATATTAGATCAACGACACAGAAAATTAACAAGAATATCTAGGACTTGAACTCAGATCTGAACCAAGCAGACCTAATAGACATCTACAGAACTCTCCACCCCAAATCCACAGAATATACATTCTTCTCAGCACCACATCATACCTACTCTAAAACTGACCACATAATTGGAAGTAAATCACTCCTCAGCAAGTGCAAAAGAACAGAAATCATAGCAAACAGTCTCTCAGACCACAGGGCAATGAAATTAGAATTCAGGATTAAGAAACTAACTCAGAACTGCATAATTTCATGGAAACTGAACAACTGGCTCCTGAATGTCGACTGGATAAACAATGAAATTAAGGCAGAAATAAAGATGTTCTTTGAAACCAAAGAGAACAAAGACACAATGTACCAGAATCTCTGGGACATATTTAAAGCAGTGTCTAGAGGAAAATTTATAGCACTAAATGCCCACATGAGAAGTGAGGAAAAATCTAAGATCAACACCTTATTGTCACAATTTAAAAAACTAGAGGACTAGAGGAGCAAGATCAAACAAATTCAAAAGCTAGCAGAAGATAAGAAATAATTAAGATCAGAGTAGAACGGAAGAAGACAGACATGCCAAAACGCTTCAGAAAAATCAGTAAATCCAGAAGCTGGAATTTGAAAAGATCAACAAAATAGACAGACTGCTAGCCAGATTAATAAAAAAGAAAAGGGAGAAGAATCAAATAGATGCAATAAAAAATGATAAAGGGGATATCACCAAGGATTCCACAGAAATACAAACTACCATCAGAGATTACTGCAAACAACTCTATGCACATAAACCAGTAAACCTGGAAGAAACTGATAAATTCCTGGACACTTGCATCCTCCCAAGCCTAAACCAGGAAGAAGCTGAAATCTTAAACAGGCTGGTAAAAAGGGCTGAAGTTGAGGCAGCAATTAATAGCCTATCAACCCAAAACGTCCAGGTCCAGACAGGTTCACAGCTGAATTCTGTCAGACGTACAAAGAGGAGCTGGTACCATTGCTTCTGACACTTTTCCAAACAACACAAAAAGGAGGAATCCTTCACAAATCATTTCATGAGACCAACATCATCCTGATATCAAAACCCAGCAGAGACTCAACAAAAAAAGGAAACTTCGGGCCAATATCCATGACGAACATAGATGCAAAAGTATTTGTTAAATACTGGCAAACCAATTGCAACAGTGCATCAAAAAGCTTATCCATCACGATTAAGTAGGCTTCATCCTGTGGATGCAAGGCTGGTTCAATATATGCAAGTCTATAAATGTAATCCACCACATAAACAGAACCAAAGACAAAAACAACATGATTATCTCCATAGATGCAGAGAAGACCTTGGACAAAATTCAACAGTCCTTCATGCTAAAAACTCTCAATAAACTAGGTATTGAAGGAACATATCTCAAAATTATAAAAACTTTACAACAAACCTACAGCCAATATCATACTGAATGGGCAAAAACTGGAAGCATTCCCTTTGAATTCTGGCAGTATACAAGAATGCCCTCTCTTACCACTCCTATTCAATATAGCATTGGAAGTTCTAAACAGAGCAATTAGGCAAGAAAAAATAACATAAAGATTATTCAGTTAGGAAAGGAGGAAGTCAAATTGTCTGTTTGCAGACAACATGATTAAGACTCCATCTTCTCAGCCTGAAATCTCCTTAAACTGATAAGAAACTTCAGAAAAATCTCAGGATACAAAATCAATGTGCAGAAATCACAAGCATTCCTATACACCAATAACAGACTAACAGAGAGCCAAATCATGAGCAAACTCCAATTCACAATTGCTACAGAGAATAAAATACCTAGGAATACAACTAACAAAGGATGTAAAGGACCTCTTCAAGGAGAACTGCAAACCACTGCTCAAGGAAATAACAGAGGACACAAACAGATGGAGAAACATTCCATGCTCATGGTTAGGAAGAATCAATATCGTGAAAATGGCCATACTGCCCAAAGTAATTTATAGATACAACACTATCCCCATCAAGCTACCAATGACCTTATTCATAGAACCGTAAGAAAACCACCTTAAACTTCATATGGAACCAAAAGAAAGCCTGCATTGTCAAGACAATCTTAAGCAAAAAGAACAAAGCCAGAGGCATCACACTGCCAGACTTCAAACTATCCTGCAAGGCTACAGGAATCAAAAACAGCATGGTACTGGTACCAAAACAGAGATATAGACAAAATGAGCAGAACGGAGGCCATGGAGGCAACACCATACATCTACAACCATCTGCTCTTTGACAAACCTGACAAAAACAAGCAGTGGGGAAATGATTCCCTGTTTAATAAATGATGTTGGGAAAACTGGCTTGCCATGGGTCGAAAGCAGAAATTGGACCGCTTCCTGAAACCTGCACTACAATTAACTCCAGGTGGATTAAAGACTTAAACATAAGACCTACAAAGCTGGAGGCATTACACTACCGGACTTCAAACTATACTACAAAGCCACAGTAATCAAAACAGCATGGTACTGGTACCAAAACAGAGATATAGACCAATGGAACAGAACAGAGGCCTCCGAGGCAACACAACACATCTACAACCATCCAATCTTTGACAAACCTGACAAAAACAAGCAATGGTGAAAGGAGTCCCTGTTTAATAAATGGTGTTGGGAAAACTGGCTAGCCATGTGCAGAAAGCAGAAACTGGACACCTTCCTGACACCTTACACCAAAATTAACTCCAGATGGATTCAAGACTTAAACATAAGACCTAACACCATAAAAACCCTAGAAGAAAATCTAGGCAAAACCATTCAGGACATAGGCGTAGGCAAGGGCTTCATGACCAAAACACCAAAAGCATTGGCAACAAAAGCCAAAATAGACAAATGAGACCTAATCAAACTCCACAGCTTCTGCACAGCAAAAGAAACAGT
>PVKV010017213.1:0-48390 GCA_004027835.1 Alouatta palliata
TTTTAGATCTCTGCTTGCTTCTCATGTGGGCATTTATTGCTATATATTTTCCTCTAGAGACTGCTTTGAATGTGTCCCAGAGATTCTGGTATGTTGTGTCTTCATTCTCATTGATTTCAAAGAACGTCTTTATTTCTGCCTTCATTTCATTGTTTATCCAGTCAACATTCAAGAGCCAGTTGTTCCGTTTCCATGAAGCTGTGTGGTTCTGAGTTAGTTTCTGAATTCTGAGTTCTAACTTGATTGCACTGTGGTCTGAGAGACTGTTTGTTATGATTTCCGTTCTTTTGCATTTGCTGAGCATTTATCTGTTTTATGGGTCTGAATCTTCACTAGACTGAGCTGCTTGAGAGAAGAGTATGTATAATTCATTTTCATATTCACAGTCCTGAAACTGATGTCTGTAGAGATTCAGTGTTTGTCCACTGCATAAAATCAGTAAATAAAGGCAGGATAGTTTGTTACATCAAGTGGGACTAAGGGCTAGATCCACTGGGACAATTCAGCTGGGCTTTTCATTGGTTCTTCTAGCCCGGATTAACCTGCCCTGGCCTGAGTCAGCCCTGAACCTCTACCTTGGCTGTTGTTTTTCAACAAGTGTATAATAACAACTCAACAGAATAGCAGGGATCTTGGTAACAGGTTGCCTGACACTTGACTAATATGGGAAAATCGTGAACAGGTTTGGACTGGAATCTTGGCTCACCACCCATGTGACCTTGATCAAGATATTTTTTCTCTCTGAGCTTCAATTTTCTCTTCTGTTAAATGAGCATAATAAAACCTTTGTCATTGGTTTGCTGTGAAGAGAAAATGAGATGGTGTTGGTTTGTGTAGTGAAGGAATATAGTAATTCTTGATGAATATTCATCGAATAACTAGAGTACCTAGAACATAGAAATTTCCTATTATCCTACTCCCACCCCCACACTCTTGCCCTTCAGGTGTCAGGTTCTCCTTCCTGATACCCCAGAAAGATTAAGCTGCTTTCGCTTTCTGTATGCCTCTTTTATAGTATTTAACACAATTATAATTAATCGATTATATAACTTTTTATTTAATAAATGCCTCGTGTAGAATATAAGCATATAATTCAGGGACTATTATTAATGAATGTTCTCTAGTACTATAAACACTGATTCAATGGATGAATAACTGTATTCAGTCTGCTGAAGGTGGCTTTTAATTTAGAACACCCCAAATTACTCCGCATCAGAAAGACTTTCTCATTCAACTTTCTCATCCTCAAGATTATCAAAACTGCTCTCATTCTATCCCCAAGTGTGTTATCTCAATTTCATTACCATGATCAGAAAAGACTCTTCCTTGAATTTATTTTCAAGACTAGATCTATTTTGGGGCTTGCTTACCAACAATTGTAACTATTGATGTGATCTTTTTTTCTGTTTTTTACTTCTCAAATGTTTTCTCTCTTTCCATTCGTCCTTTATTCCTTCAACAGATACCTGTTTTTGTGATAGACACTCTTCTAAGCACTGTGGAAGAATTTAAAGCTGTGTGAAGCATAGTTGTCCCAGTCAAGCAGTTCAAAAAACCAATATAAGTGAAAAAACATGTGCAAGGTTGGCTAAAGTATGAGACTGGGATAAATACCTTTAAAAAGATACAAACCAAGAACTTTAGTACTTTCCTCAGTTTTTTGCTCTATTCCCAACATTTACTGGTTTCTCATCAAATAAACGTGCTAAAGAATAACTCAAATCATTCCTTAGGTGTACTTTTTCAACAAAGCTTTCCCTGAACATTCTATTTACCATTGCAAAAGCATTCCTCTCCACTAACACCATCTGCCATTCTCACCCTCTGTTTCCCCATCAGTGAACTTCATAGCACTTATCACTTTTTTTTCTCATGCTGTTGATATTGGTTATTGTTCATCTTCTTTCAATAGAACATAAGCTCCATGTGGGCCAGGGTGTGTAGTCATTGATGTACCCCTAGAATAAGTGTCCAATTATAGTAGGCATTTGATGGATATTTGTTAAATGAAATTATAAATGAAGTAGGGATTAGCAGTTATACACTGAGACTCTGGGAAAATATCCTGAGTTGAATCCTGGCTTTGCCATTCTTGGCTGTATGATCTTAGATTATTTACTTTCAGCCTTTAATTTCCCAGATGTACCTACCTTCCAGGGTTGTTGGGAAGATAGAATGCATAATGCATGTAAACCAGCAAGTCCATAATAAGTAACAAAATTTGACTTTTTAGAAATTTGACTTACTCTTCTTTCCTATATATGTGTAAATTATATTTTATTTTGCCATTTTAAAAAGAAGACAGTAACTAAAAATGTAAGCACATAACTATTCCAAACATAACATTCCCACATGTCGAGTTGAATGACTTTGAGCCAGATAATATGAGTTGAAATTAGTTTAATAAGAATTAAATTGGCCAAGGGCAGTGGCTCATGCCTGTAATCCCAGCACTTTGGGAGGCTGAGGCAGGTGGATCACTTGAGCTCAGTAGTTTGAGACCAGCCTGAACAACATGGTGAAACCTCAACTACACAAAAAAGACTACAACAACAAAATATTAGCTGGGTGTGGTGTCACATGTCTGTAGTCCCAGCTACTTGGGGGGCTGAGGTGGGAGGATCACTTGAGCCCAGGAGGTTGAGGCTGCAGTGAGCTATGTTTACACCACTGCACTCCAGGCTTAGTGACACCATGAGACCATGTCTCAAGAAAAAAAGAATAAACTCAAATACACACCATTTTTGAATATGTCACTAGTCTGTGTAGTTCATCTTGAAAGGACTTCAAGGTCCAATATGCATTATGCAGAGAGTTGCTAGGGCACAAACAAGAGTGAATTGACCATTGACCTGAGAAGTTAAACTATCAGACAACTAGTGAAACAATTCAGTTACCCCACAAACATGTTGCACACGTAACATGTGTTATGCATTTTCATATACAACTATGGGAATAAAAGATGCAGTTCCTGCCTTGAGGGAACAATTGTAATATTCTGTGAGGAGCTAAGAATAAAGAAGGGGCCCTTGCGAGTGAGGGGTGGGTCAGTAGGGTAGCAGTTGGTAGAAAACTCACACTGGAATAAATGATCCTAGACTTGATTCTTTTTTTATTCTCAAAAATACAGAAGCATCACTGGAGCCTGGATGTTTGAATTCTATGATAAATAAGAGATAGTAATTTGAGCTCTCATTGAATTTTGAAAAAAAAGAATATCCTAAAAGGTTAGAGACATGGAGATTTCAAAGCAGCTAACCTTGATTAGATATAAATAAGTGTAAGTCAGATAGACATACCTGGGAGGTCCTGACTTTAATACAGTTTGAAAGTTTCGGGACTATGAGCCCCTCTATGTGCCTCCTTGGAGCAGAGCTGACCTGTAAGTGGTTATAGTGTGAATTAGTAAATATTCTTCAGCAAAAGTTATTAATAGTAAGGTTTGGTGAAAGTCCTTTAGAAGTAGACTGTTATACTTGTGTTACTATACTCAGTTAATTTGTGATTTGTAGGAGCAAATGATCACAGGGATACAATTTATTTCTTAGTCTTGCTCCTCAAATATCACCATAGATCCATGGTTCCTTCTGAAGATATTGGCTAGGTTCTGAAGCAGCTGCCACTCTCTTCTAGATGTCGCTATGCTGGACTCTGACTGTGGGCAAGATGAGGATGTACTGATTGCATGTTCCCTGTCAGGAGTCTCTTAATAGTCTCCTGCCCAGTTACAACATATTACTGTAATACCACACAACAGCTGAAACATCTTTTCTTCATTTCTTTTAATTCCTGTAGCATTTGATGTCTCCACCATATAATTTACATTTAATTGTAAGTTGTTTTGCATTATTTAATAGTTGTTTCAAGTGTGAATGTTTTGCCTTCCCAAGAAGATTAAAATAAGATTCCTTTAAGAACAGAGGTTCACTGCACAGTGCCAGGCTTAGACATAGAATAAACCACAACTACTGACTTCACTTCAAGCTGACCTAACTATCCTCCCAGTGAAGAAGGCCAACCTGGTGTATCACTCATTCTTCTGATCTGCACTTACTTTATAGAGGAATAAATACCTTGAGTTATTGGGAGTTTGGGAATGAAGTGACTAGAATTCCAATAAAATAATACAGGTTTTTTGTTTTGTTTAAAAATAAACTGCTGAATAACCAAGATATTTGAAAATGGAGGCTGGGATTGGTCAGGGGTAAAGAATTGTGTCACAGTTTTTGTACTGAAAAAATGTCTGCCTTAATCTAGTGAATAAATATGACTGTTCTTTGAAGTCCTTTTTTTCTCCCTGAGTATAAATTCAAATGCTATTCATTTTTTGCATCACCCGTATTTCTTTAGCCCTTAAGGCATCAACTCTTGATGTCTTATATTTTATATTCTTTTATCTCTTAGAACTGATCCACATATTCAGTAGAATGGAGGTATAAATCCTAATCCTTAGATTACTTCAGGCTTACTGAAAGTGAAAGAAGTGAAAGTGAAAAGAATCTTATTTAGATTCTTTTCCTTTATCTTCTCACTGACAGATCTAATGTTAAACAGAACCTTATTATCATCACAAGAAAGCAGATTTTAAAAAATGCTTCTTCATCATTCGTATTCAACAAGTACACTCTGTCAAATCTTGCCTAACTTTTTGCAAATAACTTTGCTCCTTGGATTCTCTCCCAGGTCTTGATCAAAATGGAACCAAATACATTTTTAACCTCCTACTAATTAAAGTTTTGAGTAGTTAAGTTCAATTATCTTTAAGGGTAAACATTGAACTTGGAGTAAATGTTCCATTTGTTTCACTAAAATTTGCAGAGTTGTGATTTTCTTTGCAGATCTGTCCAGTTTGATCTTGAAACAAATAAAACTCTTTAAACTATCAGCCTTTCTTCTTTTTGGCTTAGCTTTAATAACTACATTTAATATATAACTCAAATCTATAAATAACACTGAGAAAAGCAGTGGAAAACGTTGCAGGTATAAAGACTTTTCATGTTGACTCTTTTTGGTAATGGTTCCGGATGTTTGAGTGAAGCTCCTCATGTTTCATTGTTTTATTTTACTCTGGCACGAGCTTATGAAAAAGGAGACTTGAATTACTAGAGGAAAATTTCTTTTAGGGTGTTATAATTATTTTAAAAATTGATTCATTGGATATGTTATTAATGTCAAAACATGAGCTACCTTGATGATTATCTATGAATTTGAGGTGCTGGGTATTTGTTTTGTTTTTTGATTTACAATATTCTTTCAAATGTCAAGTCTCCTGTTTCTGTTTCTCTCTTAGCTACTTCTTTAATATTTTGTTGCTAATTAGAATCTCTACCAAAAAGAGTAACCAAAATTCTGAAGAAAACTGAACTATTAAATGGTGTTTGTTAATTGCTTCTTGAACTACAGAAGGATTTTATATGTTGAGTAACACGTCATTTGAAGATTTGACAACCCATCCTCTCCTTGGTAAATCCTCAGTTATTTGGTCTAGATTCATCTATCATCTTTTTCACTTAAGAGCATTTAGTTCTCACCTTCAAATAATCAGCATATTAAAGTGGTGGTACATGGCCATATGTAGGAAGAAAGAAATAAGCTGTTCATTAGAGTGCTCTGTTGGGTAAGTATTTGTTATGTTGAGATATAACCTGTGTATATTTATTAAATATCAATGACATTTATTTGCTTATTCATTCTTTTATTCATTTAACAGTTATTATTGAACAGCTGCTGTGTACGAGGCATGGTTCGTTTTCCCAAGTTCTGAAATTGTGATCATTTCTGTTTTTAAAATGCATTATTTAACAAAGTACTGCTAATGGTACATATCTTTCTTTTCTGTTGGGTTTTGGCAATATAGCCTAAAGATTATGAAAGTGGGCTCTGGAATCTGAGAGCCTGTGAAAACTTCAGCTCCACCACTTTCTAGTTGCGTGACTTTAGGCAAGTTAATGAAATTCCCTAGGCCTCATTTACTTCATTTTTACAATAGGGATAATAATAGTACTTACCTCATATCCACTATCTGAAGAGTAAATGGTAAAAGACACAAAGCATATTGCACTGGGCTTGGCAGACAAGGAAGCCCTCAATAGATGTTAAATTTACTATTGTTGTTAAATCATAGTTCTTGCTTTGTTGGTTGTTATAATCTTTTTCAGTATTTATTGAGCAAATACCTATGAAGTGTACTCAGAGTAAACTTGAACAGTGACAGACACCACCATCTGGCCTGTTGTGTCATAAACAAAAGCCTTAAAACTGGGTCTTGGCAATGGTGAGGGGAACAGATGCTCTCAATGCCTTCTAGAATGTGTTTTTCACTATGTGTCTAAGCTGCGATGAATGTCACTAATGTCATCTCTCTTTCTATTTTAGGTAAGTACATCATCATTTTTGAAACTCTATGCAGATGGGTAAGTCTTGCTGCTGGAGCTTTTCCTGTTCATTTGTATACTTGGAGGATCTGGATCAGACAATGTGCTTATCATGGTCAGACAAATGCCTTTATTTTATTCAAGCAGAGATCTGGAAAGATAACAGAATTTCCCACACATGCTTTCCATCTCTGTTTCGAATTTTTGGCAGAAAAAAAATGTTATTTTTAATTGGATAAAATGTTATGTTTAAATAATTGAAGACTGAGTTTTTTACTCTGTCAATAGAAGGCAGAGTAGTTGAGAGACTTGAGAAAAGAAAAACAATTGTTTACTTTCTATTAGAAATCATAAAATCCTCTCTGAAGTAAACATATAAATCTTTGTTTTTCTTCTTTCAAATGGGGAATTTTTTTTCAGTGCCTAAAAAACAGGTATTCTGTGATTAGATTATTTTAATGAGAAATTATTTTGTATCAGATAGAAACAGTAGCAAGTGGCCCAGCAAGACCATGTGTGCATAATATTGTAGAAGGAATTCCTGTTATGACTAAGAGTTGATGTAGTTAATTTAGTATTTCTAAAGTTGGCTGTAATCTATCACCACAGAAGACTGAACTGGATAAATGATCTTAAATCATAAAGGATTTAGTAAAGACCTAAGTGAGCTGTGAAAGATGATTAAACTATAAAATAATTCACAAAAGGAAGTTATAAATTCCTTGCCACTGGTGAACTCTAAAAACTGCATAGACAGTTATGTTCATATTAGGAAATAAAGATTTATCCTGCCTTGGTGCAGTGTATAGAATTGGCATGTTGTTCTCAATAACGAAGTACCAATTTGCTTCATCAGCTCCAATTCCCTATTTACTCCATACATACTCTATATTCTGTGTGTTAGTCTGAGTCTTCCAGGAAACAGATACCAAATGGGATTAGAAATGCAAGAATTTTAGGAAATGCCCTTGTAGAAGAAAACAAGGAGGGAGCCAGTTAAGGCTGAGGGAAACGTCAAAGCATGATGCAAGTTTGAGGAAAAAAAGGAATAGAGAATTGTTGACAATATCCTAGACTGGGTTAGCCAAAGGCATGTAGGAGTCCTCAAGCCAAAATCAGCCATCAGAAATCCTGTGTTTCCCAGGAATGTGTCTGCCGCAATATGGCCTCTGTGCTGAGTCAGCATCAGGAAGCAGGGCATGCAAGGTATAGCCTTAGCTCAAATGCTGCAGTGAATTTCAGAGGCCTCTGCTGGGGCCTTTTGCTGGTTGTAGTCCCTATAGTTGGAGGTCTGCAGCACATTCTCATGGCCACTGCACAGAGGCTCCTAGATCTTGGTTCTTTCTGTTTCTTATTCTCTATTACAATGCCTTTTCTATCCACATCTTACTCATTCTTCATACCCAAATCAGTTACCATTTCCTTCATAAAGGTTACTCTGTACAACCTAGTGGCTGATAATTACCATTCTTTTTTGGAATTTAAAAGTTCTTGTATTTTCCTTGGTATTTATTGTTTTTTGTTATCCATTTATTCAAAAAGTGGTATTGAGAGCTGTGTTTGTGCTAGACATCTTCATATGCTCCGTGGGGGAAAGGATCAGAAAAAAATGGTAAAACATGACAGTCTAATGGAAAAGATAATACTATAAAACACATTAACTGAAATATAACATAGAGGTGTTAGAAATATGAGTAAAAGATATGAGGAGACAGAGAAGGAAGAATGACCTTTTGGGCAAGAAGGGAGGGCAGTGCTCAGGGAGGGATGGAGGATTTCAAGCAGGACTTGATATTGAGTTTTGTCTCAGAGGATGACCAGCTCCTTAGGATTTGATGGTTTAATAGGCAGCATGTTCAAGTTCATGGTTATATAGAAAAGGTTTGTGGTACAGAGAGCTTGCATGCCATAGGAAATTTATGGAATTATGGTGAAAGAGGAATCTGCAAATTTGGCCTAAGTCAGATTATATGAGGCATTTGGTCTTGGCAAGTATAATGAAGAAAATCACATTTTGATAAAATGATAAAAATATAGGGCATAGGCAAAAATGTAATGAGAAGATTTAACAGACTCTTAATCTCAGTTGTGAGATTTGTCATGAATAACTATTTTCTGCTCGGTATACATTTACTTTCTGTATAGTGTGGTTATAAAGACATAACTGAAAAATCTAGATTTTCTCCAAATATGTAAGCTATCAAAAAGCAGGATTTTATGCTCAATGTGCTTTATAATGTTTGGAAACTAGTTGCAGAAATTCACCAGAACGTCACTTGGCAATTCTAACTTTAAATATCTGTAAGCCCTAAACAATATATTATATTTTATAAGGACTGCAGATGAGTCCCTAATTTTTATTTTAAAGAAGGCAGCTTGAAATGGTTGTAATGATATCATTCTTCACTAATGTTTCTGTGTAGAGATTATGTTTTAAGCAAAAATTGCATGGGGTAAGCGAGCAATTAAGTTGACCATTTGATTATAACAAGAGCAGAAAAGACCACTGTGTTATTACCTGAAAATTAAAGTTAGACATTTATGTAAATAAATATATTTATACATAAATGCATGCTCACAAAGCAACTCCAACTATTTAAACTAAGCCTTATATTTTTTAAATATTTTAATCAATAATTGCTTGTGGATGTTCATTATTTGGTACATTTTCTAGCACGTGCCAAAAGTCAAATTATAGAAGGTGTCAGTAAGTTTAAGCTCAATTTTGGATGAATAACTTAAAAAGTGAAAAAGTTATATAACCCAGATAAATACTGTAGAATGATATAGCTTCTCAGAAATATAAAATTTTTGTCGTTTGCAGAATGAATTTTCATCTACTATTGAGTATTTTTAAGATGTGTTCAGTTTTACAGACTCAGGAGATGAGATTTTCTCTAAGAGAGAGGGAAGAAAGAGAAGGGGAGTAAAAAGATTTATAGGTTTTGTAACAGCTCTCCGTGTAGTCCCTGGAAAACAGAAGTATCTTAATAAATGATCACTGAAGGAATTGGATAAATGGTAGATTGAATACATGCATGCATGCGCACTGGCAAAGGTAAAACCCCACAAATAAAAAAGAAAGGTACAGTGTTTCCAGTTTTACATTCTACGTAGTAACCCAGGACACACAAACATATATACACAATTATAAATAATTGCAATACAAGTGTCAAAAACAAATATTTACCTTCACGAAGTATGATACATTCTGCTATTCTTTCTTCTATTCTGGCCCATTACATAATACTGGTCATATCTCACTAAATAGATTTCATAACTGTCTTTATCTGTTTTCTGTTGTTAACTGACTACCAAAGACTGGGTAATTTATAAAGAATAGGGGCTTATTTCTGTCATGGTCCTAGTGGCTAGAAATTCTAAGAGCACAGCACCAGCATCTGATAAGGGACTTTCGGCTGCATGATAACATGGTGCAAAGCATCACATGGTGAAACAGAACAATCATGCTAATGCAGGTTTCTCTTTCTCGCTCTCTCTCTTTTTTTTTTTTGAGACAGCATCTCCCTCTGTTGCCCAGGCTGGAGTGCAGTGGTGCAATCTCGGGTCACTGCAGCCTCTGCCTCCTGGGTTCAAGCAATTCTCCTGCCCCAACCTCCCAAGTAGCTGGGCTTACAGGTGTTTACCACCACGCCCAGCTAATTTTTGTATTTTTAGTAGAGACAGGGTTTCATCATGTTAGCCAGGATGGTCTCGATCTCCTGATCTTGTGATCTGCCCACCTTGGCCTCCCAAAGTGTGGGGATTACAGGTGTGAGCCACCTTACCTGAGCTTCTTTCTCCCTTTAGGAGCCACTGATCCCATCATGGGGCACTCCACCTTGATCCTTATCTAACTCTAATTACTTCCCAAAGTTCCCACCTCCAAGTACCATTAACATGAATATAAACTAAGTTTTCAACTCATAAAATTTACGGAATACATTCAAACCACACGAATAACCTACTGATAAATTGCATAACACAGTCTGAAAAAATCTGATGTGTTGAAAACTTAACATTTGTGATGTTACTCAAAATGAAGCTGTTGGAGCCATTTATCATAACAAAAGCCAAAGTGTCTAAATACCTTTTTACTAACAAAAAAATTGATTTTGATTTTTAATTTGATGTAATTTCAGATTTACTATAAAGTGGCAAGAATAGCATGAAGAATTCCCAGATTTCCTTCACTAACATGTCCCAAATGTTAACATTTTATGACTTTCAATTTATTCAGTTTCTCTGTCTCTCATATCTATCTACCTGTGTAATCATCTATGTATCCATCTACCTATATACACACATTTGCTTATTGATATACATTAAGAGTAAGTTGCAGACATGATACCCCTCTGCTTCTAAACACTTAAATAATTCCTAAAAACATGGGATTATCACACATAGGTACAGTTCAGTGGCTAAAATAGCAAATTAACACTGATAAAATGTTACTATCTAATCTCCAGACCTTATTCCAAATTTCAATAACTGTCCCAATAATGTTCTATATGGCCAATGAAATGACAGAATCATGCTTTGTAATCAGTTGTGATGTTGCTTTAATAGCCTTTAAACTGGGGCAGTTTCTGGGTCTTCATGAAAGACTGTTTCATGACATTTATATTTTTGAAGAATTATGTGCCAATTGCTTTGTACACTCTCTTGGTTTGTTTGGACTGCTATAACAAACAGCCCAAACTACCGTAGTTTGCATGGTTTATAAACAGCAGAAATTTATTTCTCACAGTTCTGGAAGCTGAGAAGTTCCATGATCTGTGCTACAGCAGATTTACTGTCTGGTGAGAATCAGCTTTCTAGCTCATAAATAGCTGTCTTCTTGCCATGTTTTCACATGGCAGAAAGAAAGAGGAAGTTCTCTGAGGACTTTTTTTTTTTTTTTTTTTTTTTTTTGAGACAGAGTCTCACTCTGTCATGCAGGCTGGAGTGCAGTGGCATGATCATGGCTTTCTGCAACCTCAGACTCCCAGGTTCAAGCAATTCTCTGCTTCATCCTCCTGAGTAGCTGAGATTATAGGTGTCCACTACCACGTCTGGCTAATTTAAAAAATATATATATTTAGTAGAGACAGGGTTTCACCACCTTGGTCACACTGGACTTGAACTCCTGACCTCATGATCCACAAGCCTCAGCCTCCCAAAGTGCTGGGATTACAGACATAAGCCCCCATGCCTGGCTGGAGTCTCTTTTATAAGGAGCATAAATCCCATTCATAAGGTCTCTGTCCTCGTGATCTCATCACTTCCAAAAGACCACACCTGTAAACACCATCATATTGCTGATTAGGTTTTAACATATGAATTTGGAGGCAAGGCAAACATTCAGTGTAAAACAGACTATCCTTCAATTTCAGTTTATTTTGTGCTTCCTGGGGATGAGAGTCAAGTCATACAACTTGAGCAGGAATACCACGGTAGTTATTCTAAGTCCTTATATCCAGAGGTAGATGCCATTGTTTAGTCCCATTACTGACAATTTTAGCTTTGATCATTTGGTTAAAGTGGTACCTGCCAGATTTCTCCACTGTAAAGTTACTATTTTCCTCCTTTGTAATTGAAAAGCATTTTGTGGTGATAATATGAGACCATGTAATTATGCTGTTATTCCTCAATTTCTCACTCAGTAGCTTTGCAATCCTCTGATGACTCCTGTCTAAATCAGTTACTTGTACTATTATGATGGTTGCTGTCTTTGTTGGTTTCATGCTGCTATAACACAATACCACAAACTGGGTAATTTATAATGGATAGAATTTATTTGGCTCATGGTTTTGGAAGCTGGGAAGTTCCAGATCAAGGGCATGTATCTTGTGTGGCCCTTTTTCCTGCTGCATCATAACATGATAAAAGGTATCACATGGGCAAGAAATAGGGAGAAGGGGGCCAAACTCATCCTTTTATAAGGAACCTACTCCCATAATAACACATAAAAAGTAATCCATTCATGAAGGGAATGCTTTCATGATCTGATCATCACTTAAATGTCCCAACTCTTAACCCTGTTGCATTTTGGATTAAGTTTTGCAAGATGTGAATTTTGGAGGACATATTCAAACCATAGTAGTTTGCTATGGGGAAATTTTGTAATTCCATCATTTCTTCTTCTCTTACTAGTTGGCTTTCTATTATGTGTAAGGATTTTTCTTCTTGTTTTTTTGTTTCTGTATGGACTCATGGATTCTTTATTTAGCAGGTTGTAATCCTTTAACATTGTTAGTTAATATCATTATTTATCTTAATGCTCATACTGTCCTGGATTTGGACAGTATGAGATACTTCTAGTTGACTACTTTGTGATTTTAACATGTTACTATCATTCTTTGAGTACTTTTTTTACCTTTTGGCTTCAGATATGAGACTCTTGTACTTTTCTCCAAGCCTTGGAACCAGCTACTTTTCTAGGGATCTCTGGTTCCTTTTAGTAAAGAATGGTGTTTAGAAATCAAAATTTGGAGAGTAAGTGTGCTCATTGCTATTGAGATGATTTTGTTTCTAGGTCCTTTTAGTAGACAGAGCTAGGGGAAAAGTGTACGTATGTACATACTCATATATAAATGTGTGCATATATATGTATATGTGTGTGTGTGTATATACACACACACACACACACACACACACACACCCCCACACATACCTTCAGGTATGTGTATATTCAGGTATTTATTTATATTAAACCTTGGATTTCACAATGATAATCCATCATTACAGTGCTCATTTTGTTCTTCTCCATTGTCATATCTGTAACTCTTTTCCCCAAGAGTTAGAAGCCTAGCTCCTATTATTCACAATATATTACATATTGCATAGGATTTTCTTACTTGTGGAATGTAGTTTCAGAAAATAGTTTCAGAATTACCCACTCTTGCATCTATGGAAAAAGAGAAGAAAAGCAAAGAAAAGCCTTTAAGTAAGTAGACATTTAGCATTATTTATGTTTCATATGCGTAATTCTGTACTCAAAATTCACTTGATTAGTTCTCTTCTCATACCCACTTCTACTTACTTCAGTATGGTTGTGTTACTTGTTTTAAATATGGACCAGTAATTTGTTTTAATGTATAAATTTGTTTTCACTTAGAGGTGAATTGATTAATCTGGAAATTGGCATTTTCTGTTTCTATATTTAAAGTATGAACTAATAATTTTATTTCCTCAATAATAAGAAATCCCTAGCACCATTAAAGACTCAACTGAGGTAGGTATCCATGTTTTCCTAGAGTATATAGCTGTGATCTAAATCAGAAAATCTGAACAACTTTGTCTTTGACCAAACTTTAGGATAATCTGAAAATAACGGGGCAAATGTTGGTGGATGAGTATTTTCAAACATAATTCTGAGTAAATTCCAAATGCATATGTGGGTTTGTGGGTCTTGGCATTTGGTTATGTGTACATTATTTCATCTTTTTAAATGTAGATTATAAAAATTGGGTATAAAAGCAATGCCATTAATTTGTATTTTTTTCATGTTTTTTGTTTCAAAAAATAGATTAGGCAATCCTAACTTTAAAAATGGCTTAAAAGGCTATGGAAAGCTATGTTAGAAACACAAATGTAAAAACATATTTTGTATCTGGAGTTAAGTTTAGGTCTTATATTAACGGCTTCTCAAAGATATAACAAATAGGGAAACCTGATAATATTTATGTCTTGAGAGAAAATTATCTTTCTACAATTATAAGACTTTTCATTAGAGTCTTTGTATAAAGCAAAGCAATAATATGTTTAATAGTATTTTTATGTTAGTTACATACATGTACATTATTGATAATGAATAAGTAGTAATGTTCTTATACTTAGTCTTGTTGTAAGTCAAAATATTAAATCATTATTCCATGGAAGTCTTCGTATAATAATTTACACCATTGTAAGTCCAGTTGCTTGACATTGAGAAGGAGCTTAGTACATATAGTAGAATGACTTGCTAGCCTTGCCATTCCATCATCTTCTCATAAGTTATTTAACTCAACTTAAATTGGCAGGAGCTTGAATATAGAAGATAACTGCCATTTATCTCTTTGTGTGGAGTACTTATAATCTGGGATTTCTATGGGAGTAAGATCCAAAGGGTTTATATCACAGAATTATAGTTAACAAAATCATTAGGAAATGTTTATGGAGGCAAGATAACCACGGATATTCGTGATTACCTATTTGGAGGACTGGCAGTAGAATTTCTTGCTGTTTCTCATGTGGCCAAAACTAATAAAATAAATTTAGAAGAGTTTTGTTATGTTTTGTTTTGCAATAGAAAAGTAATCAATATACCAAGATAATCCATATATTTCAGTTGGCATGGAAAAGCATCTTTTCTTTCAGCCATTGTTCCTATGACACTCAGACATTCTAGTCTGTAAAATTATCCTATGTTTAGCAATATTGGAATTAAATTTTATTGTTCCATCCCTATTTCAGAGTTATAAAAATAATGATTGAATTATTATGAGAGGCTGGTTATGTAGTATATACCATGAGTTAAAAGTAAACATTGACTTTTATTAGCATTGCCTTTTGCCATATGAGAGAAAATAAACTAAGTGAATAATGTTGACTCCAAGTCTTCTCTGAGATTAATTTGATGATTTACTAGAAATAGAAAGATTGGTAATGCTCATTATAGGAAAGGGTTAAGAAAACAGGCACACATATATTGCTTGAGAGACTGTAAAGTTTGTATGGTTACATCAGTTAACTTTAACTTTCTGTGTCAAAATATGCATGTAGCAGTTCCTCTTGTAGACATTTATTCTCAGATAATTAAAGAAGTAGGCAAAGATTGTATGTATTTTTACTGTTAATGAGTTTTATTAGTCAAGAAGTAGGGAGGGTTGGTGATGATAAACTAAAACAGGCCAGGTGTGGTGGCTCACTCCTGTAATCCTAGCACTTTGGGGGGCCAAGGCAGGTGGATCACTTGAGGTCAAAAATTCCAGACCAGCCTAGCCAACATGGTGAAACTCTGTCTCTACTAAAAATGCAAAAGTAGCCAGGCACCGTGGCAGGTGCTTGTAATCCCAGCTACTCAGGAGCCTGAGGCAGAAGAAGTGCCTGAACTCCAGAGGTGGAAGTTGCAGTGAGCCAAAATGTCACCACTGCACTCCAGCCTGTGCAACAGAGCTGGACTCCATCTCAAAAACCAAAAACTAAAACAGACTAATTAGAGATATTAGCATCGAAATTTATCACAAAACTATACATAATGTAATTGTTTATACATTTTTAAGTATATGAGCTAAAGTATGAAGCCAACTCTGAGTAACAGGATTATCAATATTCTTTGTCTCCTTGTATTTATATTTATTTGTACCTTAATTAAATTTTGAAATAATGTTGCTTTTACAATAAGAAGTTGTAAAAGAATATTACCATGAAAATAATCTAGCAAGAATTTGATCTAATATTGCACATTTCTTGAAAGCAAGCCAAGACACTTTTTTTCACTCCTTTGATACTGAGTTTAAGGTATTTGAACAGTTCTTAGAGGATGAATTTATCATTGTAGTGCCTTGCTGATTTATGCAGCCACCTCAGTTTTAAGTAATCATGGGATTATTTATTTGTTGACTTACCATTTGTTCAGTATTTATTACATGCTTAATAGAACTTGAAGATACAAAGATAAATGAGATTTTTAGTCCCCAAGAATAAAAAGTTTAATGGAGGAGATAATCATAAACTTACAAAAAAAAAAAGCATATGAGAGGCTGTGTCAAAGTGAGGACAATGTCGACTAGGGAAATACAATACTTTTCTTGGATGGGTCACACCTAGAAGGGGGCAAAGGGACAACTCACTGGGTATTGGAGTGATCTTGATCCCTGGATTCCTTGGCTGGCACTGGGCTAATTGAGAAACCCTTTCTATTTTCAACTCTTCTACTAAACACTGTCAAAATAATGCCAGTATACATTCTGCTCTTACCAAGTCAGTGTTTGGTCAGTTCGAGTTTTACAGTCATGTAGAACTGCCATTTTGTCATTTGTACAAAAAAAGTCTATATTGTACAAAAGAGTAATTTGACTGAGCTTTATAACCTATCATTCTGAGAACTTCACAACTCCCATTGTTCTTTCTCAAAAAATTATTTTCAGTGCAACTTAACTCTGTGTATCTCCATTGCTCATCTGCCCCAAATGATTTAGGTTGGTTGCCATCTTTATTAGTGTGATAAGAGTCAATAAAATGATTAATTGAAAAGAACCTTAAGCTTCCACTTAAAAAACACTAGATAAATGATAAGCAGTATGCTTTTTAGATGGATCAAGAGAGCCCAGATCACTGGTATACAGATGGCGTATAAATTAAATCACTGTATACGACTGCAAAATGTCAGAGAAACATTTTAGTATGTTCCCCCTAGCATTTGCCTTTCTGTACATATGTCTCAGGATTATAATGCCTACATTTTAACTGTGATTTTCTGTGGGCATATATACAAATAGATAGCAACTGATTAAAAAAAAAAGCTTTAAACATTTTTTTTTTCCAGTTCACAAGATTGGAGTATTTGGAGATATGGCTGTTTTTCCTTTTTTTTCTTTTAAAGCCATCCACATTTTCTTTCCTACTGCTTTCTCATTCAAAAAATGTAAGCTTGAAAAAGTTGATCTCATAGAAGTAAAAAGGGGAACAGATTACTAGAGGCTGGAAACAGTAGGGGGAAGAGAAGGATAGGGAGAGATTTGTTAAACAATACGAAATGACAGCCAAGTGTGATGGTTCATGCATGTAATCCCAGCACTCGGGGAGGCCAAGGCTGGTGAATCACCAGAGGTCAGGAGTTCGAGACCAGCCTGACCAACATGGAGAAACCCTGTCTTTACTAGAAATCCAAAATTAGCTGCGTGTGGTGGCATATGCCTGTAATCCCAGCTACTTGGGAGGCTGAGGCAGGAGAATCACTTGAACCCAGGAGGCGGCAGTTGCAGTGAGCTAAGATCACTCCATTGCACTCTAGCCTGGGCAACAAGAGCAAAATTCCATCTCAAAAAAAAAAAAATACAAAATGACAGCTAGATAGGAGGAATAAGTGGTAGTGTTCTATTGCACTATAGTATGACTATAGTTAATAACAATATATTATATATTTTCAAATACTTAGAGGATATTGAATAGTCCCAAGTAAATGAAAAATGTTGGAAGATATGCTAGTACCCTGATTTGATCACTGTGCATCATGTGAATTGAAACGTCACTATGTACAATTATTATGAATCAATTTAAAAAATCTCTAAAAATACATGTATACCTAAGTGTATATACCTTATATATACTTTAATTTCCATATGAAACACAGCATAATTTGAGACTTAAATAAAATGGTCCTTGTGCTCTGTAAAATTGGAAAATCCTTCAGCTTTTAGAAGCTTTCTCCTGGTTGATCACAAATTAATATGTCCCTTTGGTTTAATCTGTATCATAAAACAAAAGTTGACTGTTCCCCAACATGTGCTCAACAGAGAAGAAGCTGTTAATACGTATGTATTGACTGAATGAAAGGATAAATGAATAAATATTTTTAGCCCTTAGAAATTTGTGAAAAATATTTAGAAAATATTAGACATATCAAGGTCAATGCTAAATGTAAAATGTATTTCTAAGAAAACTCTTTAAGTGTGCAACCATTTGGAATGATTTATTAAAACTGTTGTTAAAACTGTTATTAAAAACATCTTCTGACTGTATTTTCCTTATTTTTGAAAAACAAATGCAGCTTGCACTCTCCTTGCTTAGAACTTATGCCTTCTATTTCACAAAACAAAGTGCATGCTTATATATATATATATATATATATATATATATATATAAACACAAGCATGCAATATATATATATATCTTGATACCTATCTCAGTTAGCTCCAAAGATGTTCTAAATTTAAAAATGTTATAGATCACATTGTGATCTCTTAACACTATACTTTTTGGCTGAGTGTGGTGGCTCATGCCTGTAAACCCAGCACTTTAGGAGGCTGAGGCGGGAGGATAGCTGGAGCCCAGGATTTCGAGATCAGCCAGGGCAACATAGTGAGACCCTGTCTCTACTGAAAATACGATAAATTATCCAGATGTTGTGGTGCATGCTCTAGTCCCTGCTACTTGGGAGGCTGAGGTGGGAGGACCTCTTGAGCCTCGGAGGTCAAGGCTGCAGTAAGACATGATCCTGAATTACAAGAGTGAGACCTTGTCTCAAAAAAAAAAAGCCTCCGTTTTTCACCAGCACAAAAAAAAAAGCCTCCATTTTTCACCAGCACATTTCAAAATTACTTTGAAAATTATTACTCTTTTTAAAGATCAGTATGTGCCAAAATTAGAAATTGGGTCCAAGAGATCTCCATATGCATGTAAAGAAACTTAATGAAGTTCAGTAACTTGCTCAGGCTATAAAGTAGAAAAGTTTAGGATTTGAACCCAGGTCAGAGGGCTCCAAAACCCTTTTACTTTCCACCAAAAACATTTGATATTTTGCCAAAAATATCATGACTGTTTTTATGTCCATTGCCATTTCATATCCTTCAAACAGCTATAAAGAGGGGAGAAATGATAACTTTATAACTCAGGCTACAGCTCGCAGACACACTTAATTAGCTTAGGAACAGTTGTGACATTATGAGTGGGAGTTGCAAGGCTGGATTGGATGTACTCATGGGGATGTTGGTTATAAAAAAGCATTCCATTGCACATCATGGCAATCTTTGTACTGCAAAAGTAGTACTGTCCTGAGATGTTTACTGTGTATTATGGAAAAATTGCCGATTTGAATCACAATTCAGCAATACTAGAGAAGGAGAAATCTACTTTTTCTAAATTTTTTTCTACAGTGAAATTAAATGCTTTTGGAATATTTATTTGAGGAATGGGGTATCACTGAAACTCAGTACACCCCATAGTGAAAATCGAGTTGCAGATAGTTGAAGTGCAGGTATAGATAGTATGTGGTTGATAACGACACATGTATGCCATGGTTTACCTCAGTCACTGGACAGTAAGGATATGATTAAGGCAGTTTCCTCTGCAACATTTCAAGATAAGTTGGCTCTTGTGAGCCAAACTATGCATTGTGGCCAAGTGGCTATAATACCACAGGCACTTATTTCGAACTGTGAACAATATCTTATGTGTTACACTATTGAAATCTCCTTGTTACAGAATGTTATCACTACCCACTAAAAATAGTAAGAAATAAGAATTTCTCATTTCCACTCTTTTGAAGTCATTTCATCAAATGGTGTATTGATGAATAATGTCCTGTCTGTAAGATGGATAACTCATGGAAAGAAATCCATTTGGATGTGGATACTCAAGATTCTAAAGAATTTGGAAGGTGGCAGTGTGAATATCAAATAAGGTGCCACTGCCAAGAGTATCTCAGAAAAGGGACAGAGAATCATATAATAGAAAAGAGAAAAGCTTTTTTCCATGATAGATAGACTTTCTAAATAATTAGTTTAGAGACTGACATAAGAAATTAATTTATTGGTTCATCGAAGAAACATCCTGAGCCCCTATGACATACTTGGCATTATGCTGGTGGGAGCAAGGGTTGGGTGAGTAGTGGTATGTGAAGATGAAAAGATGCATCAGACATGGTCCCTGTCTTCAAAGAACTCTCCAGAAGGGTAAAACTGGAAAAATGCTGCTGGGACAGAGTGGGCATCTAACCCGGCTTAGGCAAGCATGTCTTATCTTACTGATATCTGTGCAATAATATCCTTAAACTAGAAATACAATCAGATGTTTTGTTCTAACAATGAGGAATACTTTTGGTTATATATTAAGGAATATGTTCATCTCTAATAGTATGCTGTTTATTTCATCTTTTTCCTCTTTTTAAAAAAATGTTTAACAATTTAGCGTCTTAGCAGGGTATCACTAGAGAAATAAAATGAAGCATTTGAAGTAAATATATTTTACAGATCATTTGGAATTGTTTCAAAAACTTCATTAACTTTTAATGAACCAAAAATGTAGTTCTTTGGAATTAAATGTTCTATGTGAAGATATTTCTTTTGGAAACTGCATGACTAAACCTATGGTAAGTTGAAGTTAAAAAGTGACCCCAAGAGAGGAAGAATGTCGTGCTATTATCGTTATAACCCATATATTTTTAGTTATGACCACGCAGAGTAGTGCACACAGCAAATAACTAGGTAACGTTTCTAGGAATTTTTATTCTATTTCTTGTCTTTCATATATGGGCCAATTCATTTTTAATACAGAGCCTAGAGGGAAAATGCATAAGTGTAATTTTTCGTATGATCACTAGATGGCGACATGCTTCTCTTAGAATGAAGCTGCGCAGGAATTTGCAAGTGCAATTCTGAATATCTCACAAAGAAGCCTGGAAGACAAAAGACGAGACAATTGTATTTCTCATAAGGTTTCGATTCATTAATATCATAAAACAACAATTAGCACGTGTTACTTTGCATTCAAAAGGGAGAGTAAGGATTGGGTTTGTAAACAGTGTATTGAAATAATCATTACTGAGGACAAAAGTAAAGTATGCCTCTAGGGAGTAATTCAGAAGGTCTCTTTTATGTTCCAAAAACAGTAACAAGGAAACATCTTTTACTTGCTTGGAAAACTGGGTCCTAGTCAGTGAGCTATGTCGTGAGAGAATGGAAATACCGGCAAATGTCGTAAAGTTTACAGAGTCATTTTCTGCAAACCAAGTAGAAGATAAATTTCATTCCACCCAGTCTTAGGCACACAGTTGGGCCATTTACTGTTCCATCAAAAAAAAAAAAAAAAGCATTGGCAGATCCCCCAAAGCACAAGAATGTATATAGAGTGTCCATTTAACCTTCCTGATTAAATATTTATACTCGCAAAGGTGGAATGGAAGACTTCTTTATAGGAGTATGATTCATGTTTATAAAATTGTAGACACTTAGATAGTTGAGTTAAAAGTGACTTAAAGGACATCTTTATATTGCCCTTTTTTATAGATGGTAAAACATGGATGTAGTCGTTTTGTACAATAAAGACAATGCATCAAAACACATTTGTGGGACATCTTGTTATGATTTCAGAGCTGTTTGTCAATAAAAGTGTATGTTCAATGGTTACAATTTGGGATGGTGAGACATCAGCTCAGAATAGTAACTTCCTTCCCTTTCTCTTTTTCATACAACTTTAAACCTGGATGCAATATTAGGACATCATACGGTCATTTTCTCTGTGTAGCGATTACATCCTAGATAAATTAATTTGTGATCCACTCTGGACTTTTTGTATTATATCAAGTTGAGAATTCCTTTTGTGGACTTGGAAACAAAAAATCTGCAGTAATGAAAATAAGAAGAGTTTGTGCAAAAATAATTACTGATGGCCATGTTTCTTAGGTGGTGAATATAATTGAGTGTTGGTATTTTATGAATATGTGCATCAAGTCAATTATAATGTAACCAAATATCTAGAAATTTGAGGGGGAATTTCAGGCTATTATCACATTTCAGAACCTAATTTTTCTTCTTTGGTTCATTGACTGCATTGAATCTTTGTTTTGTAGGTGGTGTAAACTTTTTTATTTCATTCCTTCCTCTAGGAGTGGCTCTGGGGAATCATTAGGTAAATGATGGTTGGTTTTTCATAATCATTATCTCTGATCCCTAACAGTTTGGACCCCTCTTCACTTTCTCCAGCTTTAGGCAGGAGTTCAGAATGGCTTCCAGTTGGAAAAAGAAGTATAAATCCAACTTACCATCTAGTCTCTGTCTGTGCAGTCTTGGCAAATTTTTTAATCCTGGCTAGCCAGCATGCTGTTACTGGTAGAAATGAGGTTCTGCCTCAGCTTGAGCTCCAGCCCTGCCATTAGCCTGAAGATCTTCCAAGATTTAGGGAGGGTCCATGAATATGTGAAATACCTTATCTTCAAGGGTGTGCTATAGAGTTTTCAAGCAGCTCAGATCTTTAAAAACTCTTTAGTTTAGGAATAATACGTTTAAATGTCAGTTCTCCTAGGAAATGAAGATTTTAATCCTTTAGAAAAAAATCTAGGGACAAGGAATTCTAGCATTTGCTAAATTTTTCATCACAGATAGTGCTTTTTAATATAAAGGGTTCCTTTTTTTTGGAGACTGGATCTCCCTTTGTCACCCAATGGTGTGATCCTGGCTTCTGCAGCCTTGACTTGTTGGACTCAAGTGATCCTCCCACCTCAGCCTCTCAAATAGCTGGAACTACAGGTGCACGCCGCCACACCTGTCTAATTTTTGTGTTTTTTGTAGATGACGGGTTTTGCCATCTTGCCCAGGCTGGGCTCGAATTCCTGGGCTCAAGTAGTCCTTCTTCCTCAATCTCCCAAAATGTTGGGATTACAGTTGTGAGCCACATGCCTGGCTGTAAAATTTTATTATATTTCTAATATGAAGAAATACTTGGTTTCTCTTTATTGTTTGGAAAGATAACTAATTATCATATTGTTTTCTTTATTGACTCTTATATGATACTTTGTATTTTCATCACCTGCCATCTACTCCAAGCTTATTTCTATAATTAGAAAGGAATCAAGCTAGCCAAACAAAAGTTATCCTTTCTTAAGGTAGAGAAGTTACTGTTTTTTTTTTTTTTCAAATGGCAATCTGCCTGCCTGGGTTGCTGTTGGATCTCTGGTGATTTCTTCCTTTGATCCCCTTACTCAAAGCAGATGATCGAAGCTATGCTGTTAGTGGTAATCAGATGGAAACCTGATCTAATTTACACTTTGCCTCTTAGATTAATAACAAGACCTGAATCAGGATAGAAACATTAACTCTATTTGACTCTGCTATAGTTCCCAGGCTAAATAACCAGAACTCATACCTCACTCTATCTGTGGAAACACTTTGTATAATGAAAATACGTGTTGAACGTATGTGGGTATATGTAGTGTGTATGTGCATTAAAATTCTCATTAGCTTGGGCTGGCTGTAATAGTGCATACCTGTTGTCTGAACTACTTGGGAGGCTGAAGCAGGAGGATCATTTGAACCCAGAGTTCAAGGCCAGCCTGGGTAACATAGTGAGCCCCCATCTGTAAAAAAATAAAAGTATAAAATAAAAATAAAAATTCTCATAATAATAAAGGAGGTATGCTGATCATTGCCATAATTAAACTAAAATATTATTATTATAATGAGTTTTTCCCACTTTATTATAATTATATTACAATTATAGATCTCAAAAAATTTAAGAACTGGTATATGTTTAACATATACAGGTTGAATATCTCTTATCCTAAATGCCTGGGACCAGAAGTATTTCAACTTTTGAATTTTTCTGGATTTTGGAATATATGCTAATGCATAGTGAGCTATCTTGGGGATAAGACCTGCATCTAAACACAAAATTTATGTTTCATATATACCTTATAAACATAGGCTGAAAATAATTGTATACAATATTTTAAAATAATATTTTACATGAAACACAGTTTTGGCCGTGTTTTGACTGTGACTTGTCACATGAGGTCAGTTGTGGAATTTTCCACCTGTCACATTATGTCAGCACTCAAAAAGCTTTGGATTGTGGAACATTTTGCATTTTGGATTTTCAGATTAATGATGTTTAACCTTCCTTTTGAAATAATGGAACCCTTTAATAATAACAAGGCAATAAGATCACACCACTGGGTGACAAAGGGAGACCCAGTCTCCAAAAAAAAGGAAAAGAAACCCTTTATATTAAAAAGCACTACTTGTGATGAAAAATTTAGCAAATGCTAGAATTCCTTGTCCCTAGGCTTTTTTCTAAAGGATTAAATTCTTCATTTCCTAGGAGAACTGACATTTAAATATATTATTCCTAAACTCAACAGTTTTTAAAGATCTGAGCTGCTTGATAACTCTATACCACGAGTACTTGTATGTCAGGAACTACTCTAAACATTTTATGTGTATTAAACCAATTAATCTTCACAACAACTCTGAATTAGATGCATGATTAATTCCATATTTTAGAGGAGAAAATTGAGAAATAGGTAACCTGGTCTGTACTCTTTACCATCATGCTGTGTTACATTCCATCAGTGCTCCCACTGCCTCTTCCAAATTCGTTGATAGGGGTGTGGTGGCAAGAGTCAGTAGAGTGGAGCATTAATTAATTTGGCATAATGTGAAAATGAAACTTAACAAACTTTCAAGGAATAGACAATGTGCAGTGTTATGGATTGATAACTCTACAATTAAGGGGTTAAATGAAGTAATACCCAAAATGTTGTGTTTTAAATGGCGGCACTGACTGATAAAATATAGATTTGAGTTATTTAATGTTTCCACATTCTGAAGTGAAAAAGAATGAAAACAGAAATAAAATGCTGGACTATGGGAGGAGTCTATAGTCTTACAAAAAGTAAAAAGTAGAAATAAAAGAAAATTTTACAGTTCATAGTGTATCATCAAAATATGGAATGAAAATTGTGGTCTCCCATGAAATATTTCAAGCGCTAAAAGGGAATCTCCTAGACTAGAACTCTCAGCAAGGCCATGGTTCCTGCTGTGTCCAGCATGCCATAGCAAAACTCCAGAATTAGTTAAATTTTAATAATTTCATGGAGAAAACTAGTTTTTCAAGGGGCAGCCAGTTAACTTCAGCATGAGGCAAAGAGCAATTCATCTGTTAATATTTATGTAAATATTTATTTTGAATTACACATTTATTTGCAGTATTTATTTACATTAGAATAAAGGAAACTAAGGCCGGTGTGGTACCTCGCTCATGCCTGTAATCCTAGCACTTTGGGAAGCCGAGGTGGATGGATCACCTGAGGTCAGGAGTTTGAGACCAGCCTGACCAACATGGAGAAACCCTGACTCTACTAAAAAAACAAAATTAGCCTGATGTGGTGGCAGGCATCTGTAATCCCACTACTCAGGAGGCTGAAGCAGGAGAATCTCTTGAACCCGGGAGGTGTGGAGGTTGTGGTGAGTTGAGATCATGCCATTCCACTCCAGTCTGGATAACAAGAGCGAAACTCTGTCTCAAAAGAAAAAAAAGAGAGATAATAAAGGGAACTAGCCATATGAGCACATTATAACCAAAGCCTTTTATTTTTTTCATACCCTAATTGAATATGTGAAGCAGTTTGTGAGTTTGTCCTCCAAATATGCATATATATTCCAAAGAAACCTGTGACCCTCATTTGGCCTGTTTTTATGTCAGTGAACTAATTCTTTCTTTTTTTTCTTGAGACAGGGTCTTACTCTGTTGTCTAGGCTGGAGTGCAGTGGTGCAGTCATGGCTTACTGCAGCCTGAAACTCCTGGACTTGAGTGATCATCCTGCCTCAGCCTCTGAGTAGCTGGGACTTCAGGCATGTGCCACCATGCCTAGCTAATGTTTTAAACTTTGTAGAGAAAAGATCTCACTGTGTTGCTCAGGCTTATCTTAAACTCTTGAACTCAATCAATCCTCCAGTCTTGGCTCCCAAAGTTCTGGGGTTACAGGCATGAGCCACCATACCTGGGAACTAATTCCAAAAGAGAAGTCATAGTATTCACCATTACAGTGATAAAAATGAGTGGAATCCCAGGAGGAAGCCTCATATACATGTGGTGAATATGTAACGGTAAAGAAGATGATCACAGTCATGCTTTCCATTGTGCATGGGATGTTAGCTTTTACTCTTGCTTTTACATATTCATCTCATTTAAAATTTTTGCTGATTTTAATTTTTCTATGATAGATATGACAGAGGCAGGGAAAGTATCATCCTCTTCCCCTTTATTCCCAATAATAAAGGAGTACCTGGATCTCAAAGAATTGATGTATTTCCTCAATATCAGTTAGTAAACGTCAGAGACTTGAACTGCTATAGTCATTATATGCAGTCTTAAGGACACACTCACAACACTTTAAGGTTTAAGGATGGATGTGATTTCCACAGAAGTATAAACAGAAAAATTCGAGACAGAGGAAAGAATATTGGATAAAGGCACAAAAACAGGAAGCATGATACAATTTGGGGAATATATAAGTGAGCCGGTAAGCTCAAGTACAGGATGAAGACAATTAGGAGGCAGATGATGGAATATCGCATGAAGATCCATTTGGAATGGTTTCATGGGAACATAGACTGGGTGTGTTATCCAAGAAATATTAACACTAGTAGGTTAGACTTGGCAGGGGGGAGTCTAACCCTCTAGTCTTAATATTTCTTAATGTGGAGCTAAGTTTGGTGACCATAGAAATGGAAAGACTCAGGGACAGATACTACAGAAATTTCAAAGATAATGATACCATATTACACAAACATATGGTGGTTGAAAAGAGTGACACATCTAAGATGCTCAGGTTCAGGTTTGAATGACTGGGAGAAAAATGAGCCAGGAACAGAAATACAGAAATCATGAGAAGATGCTAAATTGGGAGAAGATGCTGGGTGTGATTTGTGGAGTTTGAGTATAAGCAGACCAGGCAAGTAGTTACGTCTAACTTGGAAGCAAAGTGGTAGCATGCACCTGTAGTCCCAGCTATTCGGGAGGCTGAGGTGGGAGGATCGATTGAGCCCAGGAGGCCAAGGCTGCAGTGAGCCATAATCGCACCACTGTATTCTAGCCTAAGCAATAGAGTGAGACTGTCTCAAAAAATTAAATTAAATTAAAATAATGCCTTCAAACCTCCCTCCCAAAAGAAAAAATTTCTAGCAGGGAAGAAGGGTAAACCTAGTGAAAATTCTCAGGCTGACAATGTGTATGTTGCTAAACAGAATTCAGTTGACGAATCAAATTTTTTAGTTAGACGTGAAATAGTATTGAAATGTAAGATTCACCCACATTGTCCATTTCATTGAATTACTCTGTTTTTGTTGTTCATTTTGACATTTCCTAAGTTGTCACTTGACCCAGACACATTATTCATCTGCATAGCACCTAGGCTCTGCGTTATATATGTTGACAACATGCAATGAAGCTTAGTGCTGCAATCAGAAAGAGGGTGCTGTAGTCCATCATGTGAAATACGAGCTTGAGTATTAATGAGGAAACACAGATTTTACTCTGACCTCAAGGCTGGCCAACAGCATCTGTCATGCCCCCAACACAGTCGTGCTAATTATAAGCCATCACTTTCATTTTTCTTGGAATTCAGAAGTCAGGAGGGTTGTGGGGACAAATTCCTAATGGGTTGTGGAATCTTATCATTGCGAGGACCTTTTACAATTCAGTTGCTTGCTCTTTTTAAAATCTGCCATTCAGCAGTCTTTTTCAGTACCAGTATGCCATGCTATGCATTCCTATGTATAAACTGCACAGCAGTAGCATCCAAATGCAGTGACAAAACTGTATAGTTTTTCCTTGGAATAGCCTTTAAAAACCTGCTTTGCAGGGACCCTTTGTTTATTGCTTGCTGAAAAATTCCAAAATATTTGGGACTATGTTTAATAAATTACCAAGAACTATATAGAATTCCTTAGACCTTTCATTAAAAATAAAAGTTTGGAGATTTTTTTTGTTTGTTGTTACTATTATTTTTAGAGAAATGCATTAAATTATCTTCAGATCCCAGGGAATGGTAGAATTAATCTTTTTGGAACTGATAGTAACATAGGTCATATCTTAGTCCATTTGGACTGTTATAACAAAATATCATAAACTGTGTAGCATGGCTGGGCGTGGTGGCTCACGCCTGTAATCCCAGCAGTTTGGGAGGCTGTGGTGAGTGGATCATCTGAGGTCAGGAGTTCGAGACCAGCCTGGGCAACATGGCGAAATCCCATCCCTACTAAAAATACAAAAATTAGCTGGGCATGGTGGCGCATGCCTGTAATCCCAGCTACTTGGGAGGCTAACGGAGGAGAATTGTTTGAACCCAGGAGGCAGTGCTTGCAGTGAGCAGAGATTATCCCACTGCACTCCAGCCTGGGTGACAGAGACTCTGTCTCAAAAACAAACAAGCAAAAAAACTGGGTAGCTTATAAACAATAGAAGTTTATTTCTCACAGTGCTGGAGGAATTTTATTTTCTTACAGTCCAAAATCAGCAAGCTACAGATTTGGTTTCTGGTGAGGGCCAGCTTTCTGGTTTGTTAATGATGTCTTCTTGCTGTGTCCTCACTTGGAGGAAGGGGCAAGAGAACTCTGTGGGGCCTCTTTTTACACGAATTAATCCCAGTCACAAGGCTGGAGTCCTAATTACCTAATTACCTCCCAAAGACCCTACCTCCTAACACTACTTCATTGGTGATTAGCTTTCAACATATGAATTTTGGGAGGGTGCCAACGTTCAGATCATAGCAGGTCATTTCAGCTTATTTGTACTCTTTAAGTTATGCTGCTATCATTGTTTGCTTCTATATATAGGCAATATGAAAACTAACCAATCATAAGATTTTGGTAGAGGACCTGAGGAGGAATGATTCTGAATGTGATAAAGTTATAATCTTTTTCCTCAGTTGTATTAGATCACTTTTTGGATAGAAATGTTATGTTGGGAAAAATAAGTGGTCCAGTGACCTGGGAAGAAAAAGTCTGTTCACAGGAATGTAAGATAATTACTCCATCAACTCAGAGTTGTTTGGAATGTCAGCATCAATAACAGACCTCGGAACATTGTAACGTTACTCCAGCAACTACGCTAACATAAAGCAGAGAAGTCTGTCCGTTAATATTGGTGACAAGGTCAAGGTTGCTTTTAAACTTGACTCGCCAAAATACCTGGAGGGAACTCAATGTGCATACTCAAGTTTCTGCTGTGGCAAATGTACTGTTGCTACCCCAGGAGACCCTGGGAAGACAACCAGTTCATGTCTGACTGGAGACATTTCACCTTTATTTGTATGAACGATTTGGGTCAAATTTCAGGGGGACATGTCAGTCTAGAGGGGCAAAGGATCATGATAATGAAAAGAATCATTACCTTAAATTGATAATTAGATGTATGAATCCACAAACTTGTTTTTTCTTGGGTGTTAGTAATATTCCTTTTGGAGAGAGATGGCATTTTTAAAAAGTTCTGTCCACAGAAAACTGGACATATCTAAAGATAATGAGGGGAATATATTCATTGTAATCTGGCATACAGAATTTTCTCTGCCATTTAAGAAGCTGGATTTCTTTTAAGTATAGAAAGCTTAGGTTTTTCAACCTTATTTGCAGATATTATTTATGTTTTTCATTTTTTCTCTGTGTCCTTAAATATTTTCTGAGATTTAGGCACTGAGCTCTATGCTAGAAATTTTCAAATTTTATTTTTTAAAATAGTCAGAAAACCTCTTTTTATGAATGAAATTTTTCACAAAATTCCAATATGTAAAACAGATAAAATGAAAACATTATGGCAGGAATGAGTCTGAGATTTGCATATTCATCTTTCTTTCTTCTTTCTCCTCTCTGCTCAAAGTTTTCACACACAAGACAAGCACTTCATGAATCAACTGTTGACTACTTCTGAAACCTAAAATGAAGTAATATATATGAAAGCTGTTATTAAATGATTTATACTTACCAAAATATACTCATCAAAATATATAACTGATTTGTGCTTGTTGTCAAAATAAATATATTCATACATAGCACCTTGGTCAATCACAGATCTAGTTGTATTATCTGTACCTAGACCGAAATGACAGTTTGATTACATGGCTTGAGATATTTACATCGCTCTCACCATAAAACGTCTCTATTGACTGACTAATCTTTGAGGAGGAGGAAATGAAGGGTTAAGAAAGCATGTATGAAGTTCTACAGCATTTGTATACATCCATCTTTGGGAACTTAGTAAGTGAGCAAAAAAGAATAAAATGTTGATATTAGCCTGAAAACTCTCACTGACTCTCTAAATTTCTTGTCAATATTAGGCCTGTTTCCAAAGTCAATCAAAATGAAGAAAGTGCTTTTTAAAATAGGCAAATGTTGGTTACACTGGCTTCAATTTTTTTAGAAAAAGTGCTACATTCTCTTCAGAATGTGAAGGAGGTTGAAAAGGAGGCATTTCCTGCATATATTTTGAGATGAGAGGAGGGTAAGAAAAGGAGTAGAGCTAAATATTGTTATCCTGTTAACCTTTGTCAGGCCCATCAGGCTTTATATGGTTCAGATTTCTGCTGTATATTTTGATACTTTCTGTCTCCATAACAGTTGATAAGTAATATATCCCAATAATGACACTGAAAATGCAATGAATTTGTAAATAGATCTTCCTGTTGCAGAGATTCCATTATTTAGAAAATTATATGGGGTTCTGTGGGAAGTTAAACATACAGTAAAATAGTTCATTTGCTTAGAAAAAATAAATTTTATTATTATAAAGTCAAATAAATTATTAGAAACATCACAGTATAACCAACCAAGCACCAGACTACCTAAAATGATTATTCAATATTTGTTTCATATGGTAAAGAAAAACTTAAATTGATTTTCTATTTGAAAAATATCAGCAGAAATAAGTGAGTTGAGTAATTTCTAAATCTTGTTTTTTATGTAAGTGATTAAGAAATAATTAATTTTGTTCTAGAAGTATTAAGGAGACAAATTACAAAGTTTAATACAAAGCCTTGGCTCATAATGAATACTTTCTTTAAACTTAGGATATACTAAACTGGAATAATATTTTCCGACTTAAAATGTAACCATTTTTTTTTAAATGTGTTTGTCTATACATCTCCTTTGTAAAAGTTTGAGTAGAATTAGAAATAGCTGGAATTTACAGACTATTTTGAAAGGAAGAAAATTAATAAGTAGCAGAAGTAAATATTATCTTTCTAGAATCTAGTAATCTCTCACACCCAATCTCATCTTCAGTATTTACCCCATTATTTCACATATGAAACATTAAAAAATTAAAATATAAAAGAATGAATATATGATTGTTCAAATTATTTTCATTGAGGGTAGTTTGCTCATTTTCTTAGAATCAATTAAAAGGAGGGGATAAGGTGGTTTCCTTAACATATGCTTTTCTGTCCAATTTATGTAACTGTTTTAAGAATGGCAACCTGAATATACAAATGGTGTTTAATTCTCATAATATTTCATTTTAAACCTTGCTTTAGAGTAAACTTTATGAGTAATAGTATTATGTGTGTGGGAAACTGAAACTAAAAGTATTCAAATGGTTTTGACAAACAACAGATACTGAAGATCAGTGCAACTAAGGCTACAGATAATCACTCCGTCTGCTCCATTGTCAGCAAAAACCAGCCCAGATGTTGCAGTATACCTTGTTCTTTCTCCTGAACTGTGGCCATTGACAAATAAGGTTTTCAAAGAGAAGTCTGAATGCCTTAGGGTTTAGTCTGAGATCATGTAAGAGTTTCTTTCCAGCCAAAGTATTTTCTTGTTTTCCTGTCAATTCAATGGGTTGAACCGTTACATCCATTCGAAGAAAGTAGAGGAAATGGCTCAGCCTTCCACAGATTGCTGATGGTTGGAACTCTAAGGAGGGAAGTGTGTCCAAGGGAAATAGAGCCAGAGGCTGGGGAAAGCACTCAATGCTTCTTAAAGCCTTTGATCTGAAATGACAGATTGTCACCTCCACTCACATTCCATTAACCCAAGCAAGTCTGTGGCTAACCAGACAGTGGGTCTCAGCAATATATCCCCCCTCCAAGAAGACCTGAACGTTCATGTGGCAAAACAGTAAATTGTTGAGAACAATAATATAGTCTATAACAGCATATAATACTCATAAATTCAGCACCCCAGGCAAAAAGGGCAGAATGCCTATCCCCAGCCACAGCTTTATCCTGGCCTACAATACTGATTTGTAGTTTCTTTCTTATATGAAATGAACCACACTTAGTTTGTTTTAACTTGATTTTTACAAACCAATGAAGAATGCAAGAGATGCAGCAGGCCAGGAAGAAGTGAGAATGTTGCCTTATGTGTGATTTATCCTACAGTCTGTCTAGGTTCTGCTTTATTCCTCGGCATCTTGACATGGAAAATTAAAAGGATTTCATGGTAACTTCATTATGCACAAGTTTATTTGCCTAATTTAGCTCAGGAGTATGACTCAATTACTAGCAACCTAAACATGCAATAAAGAAGGGAATCTCCATGTTGCTTATGCAAACATCTGGAGTCATATGTCACTTTGTAAGTAGACAAAATGTAGGGCATGTGGGTTGAACATGTCAACATGCTGCTTACTTTATCTGTCATTAATTATTGCTGTGTAAATTAGCATCCTAATGACACACCCCTACTGTATTCATTCTGTGCCCTGTCTAGCCCCTTAATTTGGAGCAGGTAATGGAGTTTTTAAACATCGTTTGATAATTTGCCTTCTCCAGAAAGTAATACTTAAACTATTTAATGTGAGCAAAATTCCTTTTATCTGTTAATTTTAAAATGTTATCTATATTGCCAGAAATTAAAAATGTTCAACATGTTTATTAAAACTTTGTAAAAGTAAAATATGTTCAGTCTTCAGAAGGATCATTGTAGGAGCCAAATGACCCCACCCACCCCCCCCGGAAAGATAATAATATTACTGTGGAAATGCAATGCTGGAAAACTGCTCCTGGGATTATAAATAAATCAATAAACCACCCTTTCTCCTGTGTCCTTCAGCATTAACCATAAAATAAACTGGCCAGTAGGGGTTACTCTCAGCATTATGATCTAAGAGTGGTAGATTAGAGTTTGAAGACATAATGAGTGGTAATTTTAAAAATAGCTATTATCATTGTGAATTCAAGCACAATACTCAAAATTCGGAGTTGGTGATAACTTGCTATCAGCACTGTTTCAACAGCTTTTATCCTATTCATATGACTGTCGGGCATATTTCAGTAACTATTTTACTTAGCCTTGCTGATTATCCTTCATTAAATAAAATCCACAGGTCAAATTGTAAAGTAGCCTTTTAGTTCAATTTGGCATCATTTTTTTCTGGGTGATATTCTCAGTCCCCAGGGTTTGAATTCCAGACATCTTTGAAAACAAAGCCTTATATGAATGCAGTCAGAACTAACTCTTTAAAAGGCAAAAGCACAACCACATTCAGTTATCCTAAAGTAACTGTTGTCTTGTCAGGTGACTCTTCAATTTCAGAAAATAAATTACTTTCAAAAAGGAGAAATTAGAAAAGGGAGAAAAAAACAATTAAGTCTCATGGACATCTGTCTTTGAGAGAGAGAAGACAAATTAAGTGGTTTTATATATTGTTTTCATAAAAACAAAAAACTCAGAGAAGCTTTTTGTCTGAAGCTTAAATGGGTGCAAATGAGCTCTGCTTATTAAAATTGGAAGGAAAGACTTCATTAGAATAAAATACCATCACCTCCAGAAGAAATATGTATTACCAAGGGATGAAATGCAAAATTACTAATTCAACATTTATTTATTTTGGTGACAGAATCTTACTCTGTCGCCCAGGCTAGAGTGCAGTGGTGTTATCTTGAATCACTGTAGCTTCTGCCTTTTGAGTTCAAGAGATTCTTGTACCTTAACCTCCTGAGTAGCTGGAATTACATGTGCACACTACCACACCAAATTTTTGCATTTTCAGTAGAGATGGCCCTTGCCATGTTGCCCAGATGAATCTCAAACTCTTGAGCTCAGACAATCCGCCCACCTTAGCCTCCCAAAATAGTAGGATTACAGGTGTGAGCTACCATGCCCGGCCTACTTGAATATTTATTTTTTAAAAAATCAAGTTTGTTATGAAAGAGTTATCAGAGAGTAGGAATCTTCTAACTGCTGATATCTTGATGCATTCAGAGCTCAAGGACGTGTGGTGTGGTTCAGACCATTTTGTGCGCACTGTAGCAGAAGGATGGCCCTTGATGGCTGGGCAAGGGAACATTATGATAAATGACTCATTAAAATATGGCTAAAATTCTTTGGCAGTTTGATATAGATGTTACTGTAGCTGAACACTGTCAGAGAAGGGAGATAGCTGGAACAAAATGCTAAGTGAAAAACATTTTTGAATAGACTGTCCTTAAGACTTCTTACCTGTTAAGACTCCTAATCTCTTCTTATGATATAATAATTACTGGAGAGGTCTGGAGGCCACACCTTGAAAAGAAAAGCACTTATCAGTTGTGATTTTCATTTTTGTCACAGTTTTCTCCATTCAGTGAGCTTGCAGAGGAAACCAAAATGCAGTTGGTCAGTTCTCTTTACTGACGCTCAGTTCCTAAGTACTTAGTTTTAGAAGTCTTTTCTGCCTGTTTACTTCCATTTCTTGTGTGACATAATAATATTTTTAGGTCTTTATTTTTCTTCTGTTCAAAATTCTTATCTTCTAGTTTTTGGAAAGAAAATTAAGACACTATTTACTCTGTGTTTGCTGGTGCAGAACCAGTAAGTTTGTTCACCCACCTGAGTGATTCATTCTAAGCCAATTCCCCCATTAGGCATTTGTTGGAAACCTGCAAAAGTTGCTTTTATTTACTGATTAAACATATCCCTTTCCAGTATAAGGATCTCCTTTGAGGATGAACATCCCCTTGGATTCCATAGGTTTTCATTGTACAGAGAAGGCTTGATCTTATAAACTTTAAGTTGCATTAAAAATTTATTTTTTATTTTAGAGAGACAGAGTCACTCTGTTGTCCAGGCTGGAGTACAGTGGTGCAGTCATAGCTCACTGTACCCTCAAATTCCTGGGCTCAAGTGATTTTCCCACCTCAGCCTCCTAGAGCACTGGCATTACAGATGTGAGCCACCATGACTGGCCCAAACTTTTCTTGAAAGACACACACACACACACACACACACACACACACACACACACACACGTTCAAATACATTTTTTTCTTTATAAAGATCTCAACAAGCTTTTAAAACCATGCAGTAAGGGAATATCTTTGACATTAGTAATGTATATTTGTTGACCACTGAAGTCATTTGGGCAACATCAAACACCAAATTGCTCATTTTAAAATCTGGGTTTTCATTTTAGTTTCATAAGTAGATGGAATAGAGTTTTGGGACTTGCAGGTTTGAGTTCAGCAACCCAGGATCAACACTTTCTAGGTATGAGACTTTAGTAAATAATATGCCTATGAGATTCATGGTTTTTTTTTAATCTATAAGTTGCTGAAATACTGTCATATGCTTTTTAAAAGGATTAAATAAAATATATTTTAAAATTTGTTATTCTTAAACATGGCATCGAGTAAGTAAACAGTAAATGGTATATTTATAATTATTCTTTTTATATGTTGATTTCTATTTAATAAACATTTATTAAGCTTCACTTTAAGGATAATCTAGCAAAGGATTATTTCAGTTTTCCATTAAACCAGCTTTTAAGTTTACATAGGGAGTTTAAAGCCAACAGGAATTTTTATGTAACAAGAAAATTCAAATATTTCAGTATCTGTGATAAAAGTGGGGTTAATTTGCAGAGGAGTAACACAAAACATTGATTAAATTTGGATTGCTAAATATGAAAGTGTTTATACAATAAAACTGTGATTCAGAAAAAACCTTATTCAGAAAAAACATGCAGAATGTATTAGCACTCTTTGAAGACTTATCTTTTATTTTATAAAACTGCTGTTGTGAGCTTACTAATAACAGTGTGAACTAGTTTGAAGAATATGATATTATTGAATAATCTGCAAGAATTAAATATCAGTAGGTGAGCAATATCTCCATTAATTCAAAATACATAGATTATATTTTCTATGTGTACTATATATAAATGTATAGATGCATATATGAATGGCATAATTACTATAAGCTTACAGAGAAACATGCAGAGCTGCTGTTATTTTTAGGATGCAAATGATGAAATTTATTTTTATCTTAAACTTTCATCTGTTCAGTGATTTAAATTCATTTGAGCTATAAAGATTTGGAGAGTAAGGTGCAGGTGTAGCTTTAATTTATTGGTGATGAAAAAATATACTTATTGGCAAGATAGGGGAAAAACATCACAAGTCTGGTATGCAGTTGTGTAATTCTGCAGAGTTGCAATGGTGTTAACAATTATGACAAATTATACTTTCTGAGACTCTTCAATTTTAGCAATTATAATAGCAAAGAATTATTATTCATACAGTATTCATAACATAGAAAACAGTCATATTCCTTATAGAGACAGTACTTCCAAGTAGTCTTTAATTATTTTTTCTAATTTGTCCTTTCAAAGTCTCAAAATATCTAGTGTTGCAGTTACATTTCCAAGTATATTTGGTGGTGATGAAAATAGCTGTAATAGTAGTAATAGCTACTGTTTGTTGAGTTCTTACCACAGACCTCATATTTTAGGTGGAGTATTTGATCTTAAGCCTTAGGACAGCTGTGAAAGGCAGGTATTGTAGAAGACAAAGTATTTTGAGAGATTGAAATGACAAATTAGAAAAAAAAATTTAAAGATGACTTGGAAGTGCTGTCTCTATAAGGAATATGACCATTTGCTATGTTATGAATGCTGTTATGAATAATAATTATTATTTGCTATAATTGCTAAAATTGAAGAGTGTCTCAGAAAGTGTAATTTATTTGTCCCAATTGCAACTCTGCAGAATCACACAATTCCATACAAGACTTGTGATTTTTTTCCCCCAACTTGCCAGTAAGTATCATTATCATAATAAAGATGCTGATGTTTTGCAATTTAAGAAACCTCCTAAAGTTCTCACAAGCAGTAGTGACAATATGGCTAAGGGCTTAGGAATGCCCAAATTCTCCCATGCTGCATCCTATCTGTGGTTTAGGTGTGAGATAGGGACCCCTACTTTCTTTCCCCTAAGAGCAGATCCATATCTTTGGCAGTAACTGCTTTCTGGTCAGCCAGTTGACATATGGACTCAAGAGATGCTTTCTAATAAGAGAGGTGACATATCTTTGCTCCACTTACCTGGCCAGTACCAGAGAAACGAATGTTAAGAGAGATTTGGACAAGTGTCCTTGTCACATTACTTCCCCTCCCTAGAAAACTTGATCCAATACCTTATAATCTGATGTTACAAACTCACAACTTTTCTTCCCTTGTGAGAATGTGTATGTATGTAAGTTGATTGTATGTGTGTTTAAGGTGTGAATATGTATGTGAAGTTTGTGTGTAATGTGTGTATATTTGAATGTCATGTGCATGAGATTTTTTTGTGACTGTGGTGTGTGTAAGGTGTCTAGATGTGGGGTGTGTGTGTCTGTGAGGTGATTGTGTATGAGACATGTACATCCGTGCCTGTGGTATGCAGAAAACATGTGAAGCGTATGTGTGCATGTGCTATATATTCAGATGCATGAGTTGCGTATGTGGCTTGAGTATTGTGTGTGTAAAAACTAAGACAATTTTAACTAGGAGCTTTGGTCTAAGATGTGTGGCAGCAAATGAACATAGCGGGGCACTCTTCCTTTAACTCCTAGAGCAGATATAACTTGAAGTGATGTAGACTTGAACTTTGGGGTATGAAGTTCCAGTCAGCTGTGTAACTATTTAATATTTGGAAGCTGCTTCGCCTGCTTAAATCTTAATTTTATGATTTCTAGAAGAGAAGTTTTAACTTAAATTTTCTAAGAGAGGTTGGGAGGTGGGTGTCCAAGGAGAGAATACAGTCATGGATTCTTAGTTTCTGTTTCTGGTTGGGCCAGAGAAACTCCTTCTTCATCCTCTTTTCATTTATCAACAGAGACAGAAACTAAAAACCATGGCTTCAGGCTGCTAAAAGCCTAAAATAAAATAAAACAGAACAACAACAACAAAATAAAGCAAGTTGGAAATGACTGTTCTAAGGGTTAAGTGAGTATGTTCAGGTTGGAGTCACTGATAAAATGTAAACTATTAAGTAGATGTAATATATTGCATATTTTTATTAGTAGTGGCATTTTCCAACATTACATTTTATATGAAAGTTCCAGAACAATAAAACACACTAAGGCTGTTGCAGTGAGAAACTTATCATTAAGTGCTTCTGCCTTCAAGGAATTTTTAAATGAATTTTTATTGGCAATATATGGAACATTGCATCAATAAAAAAGACTGTCTAATGAATCTCTTTTGCACATCAAGCTCTTACAGTGTTAATCCATTAAACAACTAAGACAATTTTAACTAGGAGCTTTGGTCATCTCTGTGGCAGCAAACTTAGCCAATATTGACAGAATTTGGCATTAATTTTTTTTCAGAGAATTATTTTTATATATATGGTAATGGTTGAAAAAAACATAAAATATTGCAGTTCCTCAAATTGTTAAACACAGAGTTCCCATATGATCCAGCAATTCTACTTCTAGGTATATACCCAAAAGAATTGAAAACATGACACAAATGTTCACAGCAACATTATTCTTAATAGGTAAAAAGTGGAAACAATCCAAATATCCATCAACTGATGAACAGACAAACAAATGTGGTGTATTCATACAATGGAATATTATTCAACAATAAAAAAAATTCAGTATTAATGCATGCTATTACATGTATAAACCTTGAAAATCTGCTAAGTGAAAGAAGCCAGAATGACATCTCATGATTCCATTTATGTGAAATGTTCACCATAGACAAATCTATAGTAGATTAGTGATTGCCTGGAGCTGGAGGGGATATGGAGGATTGAAGGTTGATGGCCAAAGGGTGTGAGGTGTTTTGGGGGTGTAATTAAAAGAGTCTAAATGTGTTAATGGAGGCACAACTCTGTGAATACACTAATGTCAACGAATTGTACATTTTAAATGGGCAGATCAGTGTGGTATTTGAATTATATCTCTATAAAGATGTTAAAATATAAAACAATTTTCCTAAGTAGTGACCCTTCCTCATTTATTGGACCAATAGTTTGGGAGAAACCAATCATGGCCTTCCTGATACAAATCAACACCTACAGATAGGATGGGAGGCAATTGTGCTAACAAAGTAAATCAGACCGCAAAGTCTGTCTGTAAACTGATGCTTTTGTCAAGGACAAATGACCAGGGGCAGGGAATAGGTGAATAACTCCCAACTTTTGTGTGTACATTAATGGTAATATAGTCTGGAACCAGCAAGCACTGAAAAATGCTAAGTGATAAGAGTTATTATTATTTTATTTTTCACTCTCCTCTCTTCCCCTCCCCTGCTCTCCTGTTCCCCTTTCCCATTTTTATTTATTTGGTTATGAGACTTGATCTGGCTCTGTCACCAAGGCTGAGCGCAGTAGCAGTATCTCAGCTCACTGCAACCTCTACCTCTTGGGCTTAAGCCATTCTCCCACCTCAGCCCCCAGAGTAGCTGGGAATACAAGTGCATAGCACCATGCCTGGCTAATTTTTGTATTTTTTGTAGAGATGGGGTATCGCTATGTTGCCCAAGCTGGTCTTGAACTTCTGGGTTCAAGGGATCTGCAGGCCTCGACCTCCCAAAGTGCTAGGATTATAGGTGTGAGCCACTGCACCTGGACTTCCCTCCACTCTTCCCCTCCCCTCCCTCTTCTCCACTCTCCCCTTCTCTCCCTTCCCTTCTTCTTCTTCTCCCCTATTCTTCCCTCCTCTTTCTCCCTTTCCACTCTTTTCTCCTTCCCCCCTCATAAATATTGTAATGACTTAATTTAGAATTATGGTTGTGTGCATTTGAAGTAACTGTTCTAATTTCATAATTTTGAAGTATTTTCTGAGAATAAACTGGGCAAGTGCAGAATTGAGACAAATCCTCTGTGCAATAATTACTAATAGGAAGTGTTTTGAAGTATGAATTCTCTCCTTCTTTCTTGTTTCTTTGACTTGTCACTGAATCTCCAGTCCTACAGGTAGTATGTCCTGCTTATTGTTTATTTACATGACACCCCACTTCTACATATAAGCATCACTTTCACCGTGGTGGATTCAAATGATCTCTCAGGAATTTAGTTGTTTTACAGTCTCACATAAAATTACTGCCCTTGAAAACATTTCTTTTTTTTTTTTTTTTTTTTTTTGCTGGGCAGGGCGTGGTGAAACCCCATCTCTACTAAAAATACAAAAATTAGCTGGGTGTGGTGGCAGGTGCCTGTAGTCTCAGCTACTCAGGATGCTAAGGCAGGAGAATCGCTTGAACTTGGGAGGCGGAGCTTGCAGTGAGCAGAGATTATGCCACTGTACTCCAGCCTGGGAGACAGAGTGAGACTCTGTTCCAAACAAAATCAGAAACAAACCCAAAAAAAAACACACTTTTTTTTGCTAACATCATTTGAAGAATAGTCATTTCAATGTACAGCTATGTAGACCTGACCAATAGTTATATTTTACAACTTTCAGTTTTGAAATGTTGGATGACATCTTTCAGTTCAAAAAATTAGTATTTCTATAAGGCATTTTTGTTCATGGAAATGTTTCTGGAATGTGACACTTAAATTCTAATTACTATTATTAAATATCAGTGGATTTGTTTTGCATAACCAAACAGTTGGCTAAGTTCAGTTTATGTGCTGTGCAGTACTAAGGTATTTGGCATGGGGAGAATCGCTGGCTTGCCAAATAAGAGTTCAGGATTGTTTATCAATCCTACGTTAATTGCATTTATATTTCTGACAGTTTCCATGATGGAATTTAAAAAAAAGAACATGCAATAAGATCTGAATTGAGTGTTGAAATGAGTGTTTCCTGAGTTCCAATTAGTGAAAGTATTAAGATTTGAAGAATGGCTGAGGAGACAAGGTTTTATAATTGCTCCTCTGGGAAAAAAATATAGGTAAACAATAAAGTCTTGAGATCTCTCAAACAAATATGCAATCATAAGAAAATTTTAAAAGCCACAGTGAAATGCACACCTCTTCATTATATTAACATTGATGTCTATTTTAAATAGATACCAATATCAGCTATGAAAGTTTTGTATGTTTTGCAGGGGCAAGTTCTCTTAGTGTACGCCACATGCTTATCATTACACATCTAGAGCACACAACACAAACATATTGGGTAAGCAAAGAATCTAGGCTATGTGTGAATGCTTATGTGGCATTCTATCAAAGGAGATAGATGTGCATAAGGGGAAATATGGAGAAGTGAAAATTTTTCTAAAGTTCATTTTTTAGTAGCTTAATTATAATAGTAAACACTTGTAAAGAATGAATGGCCATAGGCAGAGACTAATGGTGTACTTACAGTGTTCTCAGTGACTGGTTCACAGATTAGGTTTCCAAGAGAAGCAGAGTGCCTCTAAGGAAGAAGAGATGGGGTAGCAAGAGGAATATTTGAGACTGTTCTTAGGACCAACACCTATGAAGTAAGGGAAGAAGGCAGAATCATGGGACTAGGTAGAAGAAGAAGCTGGTCTGCAATGCAGTCTTGAGGAAGGTCTCAGCAGAGCCAGTAGAGAGTTCTGAAGCTGGCATGCCCTTGAGAGTTGTCTTAAATTTGGGTGAGAGGGTTAGACCTTTATAGTCTTGGTCACTTGATAGTAGATGCTGGAACAAAGTGGTGCTTTTTAGGAAAATGAGTCTTTCATTCTTGAAGGGGAATCTTCACATCTTCGGCTACAAATGATGCTGTATTTTGGAACCAGGAGGCATTGAGAAATGCCATGTGGATAGATTCCTTCCTTCTTTTATTCTATCTTTGTTTCTTTCTTTCTGACCCCTAATCTGGTATGTCTCCAAAAATACTTTTAAGAATTAGGCCATTAGTTATCACAAGGAAGGAAAGGAAGTAATTATTTCCATAAAACTCAACTATTTTTTTAATGTCAGATATGAATTATTATTACACTCAACAATTATAATTATTAATATTTTCCATGGAAAATTAGTTTCTTTTTTTTTTCAATGTAAGAAATTTTTATTTTTCCCACTTACTGAGCCATTAACTTTCATTAAACAGTTAAGAAAGAAAACCAGTCAGACTGTGTTGTTTCCCTCTTATTCTCCACAAAGGAGAAAGAATGGAAAATTAGTTTCTTATATTGAATGACCCAAGTACTCCCTGGGACCTTCTCTGTCTATGTAAGACTAGCATTCTGTCAGCCAAATAGTATGCTGGAAGGAAGGTCCAGATAAAATTATTTTTTCACTCTGTATTAAAGAAAAGAAAAAATGAACATTTATTGAGTAGGCACTAAATATGACATAAAGTATCTATATATCTGTATTAGAAGTTGAGAAAAAATGAAACAGTACATTGATTTGAAAAGTTTTGCTCTCTTTAACCATTATTTTTATAAAATAAAAGTTTATTAACTAATGTATAAAAATAGCACTTTATAAAAACTGCAACATTAATAAACAAGTACTGATCTTTTACCAAGCTGCTACAATAAAATTGACTGTAATGTTAAACACGGTAGACATTACTAACCAGAAATCTTAGGCATTTAAAGTTACGTTTACTTATTTTTTTCAATAAGACACTTGGAAGTGTCACTTAAATCCCACTTAAGAAAGGATATTGGCTAAAGACTGCTGAGTCTTTTAAGATTCTGGGGAATTTTTTTCAGATTGTTCCTTAGTCGATTCAGAATACTTGTCATTGCTGGCTATACAGCAGAGTTCAGAGTTAGCCCTTGCAACATACAAAGATAAGGCACTGATTTCTGCATCTTCAGCCTCCTCATTTTATTAACTATTAAAATTAATTCCCTGTAGAGATAATTTGCATCAATCCACAGAATACAAGAATTAGAAGAGCTTCTGAGGCTTTTCTGTGACTAAAAGAGCAATTACTTTATTGACTACCATAAACGTTAGATTTACTAAAAGGAAAAAGTGTTTTAAATTGAACCACCCCTCTAATCTATTCATCTTAGTTCTGAAAACATGTGGGTGAAAGTTAATCATGTTGTTGAATCTAATTTTAAAAGTGGGAGGGAAAGTGCTGAATATTTTTCCTCTTTGAAATTACATGTTGTTTGCAATATTAGGGTGCCTGTATTTTTCATGTAAGCCTTTTGTACATTGAAAACAAATTCAAAGTAAAGAATTTTTGTTTTCAGGCTTAGACCTTAAGAATTGATGCTCTTTTTCTTTTGCTTATACACAAAAGTCTAAGCTGTTCTGAAGAAATGCTACAGGAACATTGGGTGGTTGCTAAGAAAAAAAGAAAGTTCATAAACTATCCACATTACAACAATCTAATTGTCGATTGCTGCTTCCCAAAGTGGTGATTTTAAATGATTATTTTACTTAAGAAGAGAACTATGTTTTTTTCTTCATTCATGCAACAAACATTTCCTGATGGATGCCAATCAAGAGTGACATGTAGGCTTGCCATCCTAGGTTAGTGTTCTATAATGCCCGAGCTTCGGTAAAGGCCTCATTTTTGTTCTTACAAACTGCCTCTCTGGGGCCTCATGAAGGTCCTATTCCTGTTTCAGGAATAGGTCTGTCCATCCTTGTCTTTTGGTTTCCTATCTCGATTCTACAATCTCCCCGTTGGCCATTCCCATCTCTAATCATTTCAAAATCCTGCCTCCCAAGCTAATGGGTCTAGCTTTTCTAATCTAGCTTCCCATTACTCATCATTTCAATTCCTTCTTCTGGCTCCCTATTGCTTTCCTAACCAATTTCAATTACTTATCCTTATCTTGAAGGCCATTCACCACTCTGCCCTGCTGACGTCTTTTTCGTATCACCTAAGATTCCTCCCCCGGCTCACACTTCTATAAGCAAGCACGTTCCCAAAGTATGAAAATGCTTTGGATTTATATCATGCTGTTGCCTTGAAGAACTTTGTTCTCTTCCTCATATCTTCTCAGAGAAGAAAGTAATTTGGCTGTGGTTAAAAAATCACCAAGGCAATAAAATCTTGTATTTTGTATACAACTTCCTTTCTAATGACCTCTCTGTATCTTTACCTCACATTTGGCATTCACTTATAACCAAGGATGTTCCTTAGGCAGCTGCCCTGTTTTCAGGTTGTGTCCTATGTAGTCACAAGTGGCTATTCTTAATAAATCACAGAATCATAGAATTTAAGTACTGACAGGGATTTCCTATATGTAAGAATACAACTTCCCACTCGGTGTAGAAATCCATCTCAGAACATTCTTGATGCTTAAAATTGCCTTTTCAGGAGAGAACAGCAACTTGTAAGACAAGCTCTTTCCTTGTTGCCTAGGACTCATTTTTAGAAAAATGTTTTTTTTTTTGTATTAAATTGTTTCCCTGCCACTTCCTCCCTTTGCTGTGAGGCATGTTGCTAGAAAGATACAAAATAATTCTAATAATCTTTCTTTGCCTTGGTAATACAAGTGAATACACCAATAATTTCCTCTATTAAACCTTTTCTGTTTGGGATTAGATGCCTAAATTACTTCAAGAGTTCTTCTTGTGGAAACATTTTTGAGAATTTTCTTTTCTTGCTGCACCTCTGATTTGATAACTTGACCAGCAGACTTCACAAGAAACTTGCTGTGAGTGTTGGTCCAAATGTGGCCTGTCAGTTACTGTGTTTAGTCATTTATATTCAAGATAGTTTTCATAACCTTAAATTGGTAATTAGTCATCCTCTTTATTCTTTAATGACTGCAAAATCTCACATTCATAGCGTTTTGGTTACTAAGGTATCCATAGGCTCAAAAACTCTTTAAAATTATTGTGTCATGAAAATGTTAACCATATTTAAGAGTGTGGCTTGGAAAAAAGGCCTTGTTTTTCAAACTCGTATTTTGAAGAACTACTGAGCTGTCACTGAAGAGTATTTTTAGAATTTTCGAATTGCTCACACATGAGCGCTTGGGGAATTGTTCAGTGAATATATCTCCTGAGCCCTTTGTTCCTTGAAATTATTAAATCCTTCTTGGAATTTCTTTTTCTCCCTATCTTGTGATGTGTGGGTGGGACTGGGACATTACCAACACAATTAGAACTTCATTTCTTTTTTTTTTTTTTTAGTGAAATTGATTTTCCAAATGGTTTATGTATTTTATTTTATTAGAAGTTCTGTAATCCTCAAAAGTCTAAGTAGATCTAGCAAAGCTCTTATGGAAACTCTACATATACATATAATCACACAGAGAATTGAGAATTTGTATTTAATTTTAGAGTTACGTATACCACTGAAATCGCATTCATATTTCTATTACAGCGTACTGATTCTGGGTTAAGAATCACTAATTTAGTTCTACTTCATTTTACATACATATTTTCCTGAAAAGATATATAAAAATAAAATCATAGGAATAAGTTATATGTTTAATAGTTCCATTCAGTCATCTCATAAGACAAAATTACTTTCTAAGTTAATTTTATTTCAGATCTTTATTTGTAGAATACTGGGTTTTAAATTTGAGCACATATGTGCAATTTTACCTTTTTCTTCAGAATACTTTAAAATGTTTTCACAATTGGAAATATCAAAAACATTTTTCTCTGTAAACCTTCAACCTCCAGCCTTCTTCAGTCTTATCTGCAGTTATCTCCTGCACATGTAAATGGTGTGGTAGAACATACAGCTCAAGATGAATTTTAGTTATTTAAAGTGTGTCATAACATGAACATTTTACTTAAACAGGTATAGGTACATTTTATTTGAACAGATATAGGTATATTTAAAATTATTAATCACTTTTAATTTTTACAAAAAAACTTTGAAAATCTCTAATTTTAAAAATAATTTAAAATGTGTATGTATGAATATTGTATAAATAAAGACAGAAAATATTACCATGGATTACACAGAACTCAGTGTATTGAAATTTACAGTTTTAAAATAGCAATCTTATTTTTATTATCTGAAGATTTCATTGGTGATATGTTTCCTTTTTATATTTGGCTTTAGTTTACCAATATTGACATATAAATTATTAAACAAAAATTGTACACCAGTTCTGTGGTCTCTCCTTTGTCATGTGTGAGTCGTGTAATTTACTGAACTTAACGAAAGCTTCCATTTCCACTTGAAGGCTGTGAATATGCCAGATTATGTACATTTTGTAATAAAGATCATGGAGCTGAACAAGTACGACAGACTTGTGAAATATATTGTCTACAAACTTCATCACTTTTGGTAAGAAATGCACAAAGCCTATCATGATGTCATTGCCAGCTTACATGTTTGTGAGTTTCAAAACATTTGCTGTACGTTAAGGACTAAAACTTGGTTTTATATATAAAGATATTTAAAAACATATTTTTGGAGAGCTGTGCATATACAACCAGCACTTACAAGGCAAATTAAATTCAAAATGTTGTATAAGGAATATAATATTTAAAATTTTTAGTATAATCAAGGAAAAGATACAGTATTATTTTATCAGTTGATAAACTGTTCATAGGATTTGGCCTATTCATATTTCTGGATATCCAACAGAATCAGTCCCTTAAAATGCTGAATATCACAATTTGTAGTTCAGCTAATAGATTTATATCCATTGTGTTACTTAGTCATAATATAAAGGAAGTTGCCTCTTCGTATCCCAGGGAAGTTATGGTAATTGACAAGGAGTGGGTCCAGGTTTTACGACACCTGAGGTGTTATACAGCTCGAGGAGTCCCTTTTAAGAGAAATGGACATTTCACTGGAATAATTTATTGAGTGTAGTGATTGAATATTTATTTAGAACATAAAAATAAATCACAACAGATTACAAAATTAATAATGCTGACAAATTCTGCAAGAATAACAAAACTTACAAAATTAATTTTTAGAAAATTGCTTGACACATTTCTCTGATTATTTTTGGCTCTATAGTTTTGGTTCTATATAAACTGCTGTTCATTCTCTGATTGCCTCCTCATTTGACATGGTTCTTTTACATTTTCTATGTTGAGAATAACAAGATAATGCAGTCTTTTCTCTAGTATGATTGATTATAATCTGTCATTTTGTTGCTGATAGTTTAGAAAAATTGCATCAAGTTTCTCAATTTGTTATTGGTGATTTCATATACATTATTAGGACTGTGATGAAACTTGGGAAATAACTCTATCCAATGTCTTTCATCTGTGAACTGTAAGATTTGGAAGAATTTTCAAAGACCAGTTTCTGGCTTTTTAAGTTTTGAACATTGTGTCCCCTTCACTCCACACAGCTTTGTGTTGCCTGAAGCTCTGGGCACGTTGATTTTGCAGTGATCTCTAGGTTTGCACTTCCATGTTGCCAGCACCATTGTAATCAGGAGTGTTCGTGGAAGCTACACCTGGACAGCCAGCAAGAACTTAAGGGTACATGGAAGAAACAGAACCACAAGAATGTAATCACACCAAATGGAAACTAAATGTATCTTTAACACAATTTCCAATTAGCCAGATCCTGAAACAGCCCACAGTCACCCCAGTGCCACCTAACCCAAAGGGAAAGCGTGATAGAGGCAAAATTAATATGTAGACATTGATCTTAAACTTCTGCAGTTAAAATATCTCACTCATGCAAAATTCCAAAAACAAAGGAGCATGCCAACCCAACCCTAGAGCCTTTTCCAGTGCCTTAGAAAGGAGTCCATGCAAGTGAGAGGCCCTGAAGCTTCGCCCTTCCTAGCCTCACAGTAACTCCACCTCTGTGATAGACAGAAACATTTCTAGACCACAGAAACTCTGGCTAAGGAAACAAAGAAGCTGTCCTTACAGTTAAACAGAAATAGTTCTATTTCTTTTTTTCCTAGAGCTCTGAGCTCTGTCTGTCTCTTCCTGCACCTTGGAGATACCTACTTCTGACCCACATTTGTCTCCGCCTTGTGGAAGATACACTTTCTTTTTTTTCTTTTTATTTATCTCTGTTTTCTGGGATTTCAGTGCCGAATATGCAGTTGTTTTTAAAACAGTAACATTTAGTCAACACTATATTGCACAGGGTAAGCACCTGCACCCAGCCTCAGAGGCCAGTCTGGGGAATGGCCTCAGTCTGCCCCTGCCCCAGTCCTGGGAGGCAGCCACTGTCGCCTGCTCCCTGGCTTTGCCAGTGGTTGCCATCACATTCTCACAGCTTCTACTCCAGCTCTGTCTCCTCCAGCACACTCCCCAGCATGGCTGTCTCGCTGCCATAAGTTACATTCACAGCCAGTGTTTCCTGACCCAGGTCACATAAATGATCTTCCTGCTGTGGGGTAGGTGACCTTCCTTCTCCTTCACGGCCTTTTGTTTTTCTTGAGGTTTACAGTTGATCTTTTTCTCCCATCCACCACCATCATGGGGGACTGTGGGGTCCATGAGGGATTATGAGGTTCATGGGGGACTGTGGGGATAATGGGAGATGGGGGTTCATGGGGGACTGTGGGGTTCATGAGGGATTATGT